>PGCI01000259.1:0-134248 GCA_002873125.1 Puccinia coronata f. sp. avenae | reverse complement strand
AGGGTACGTTACCCTTATAAGGGTACAAGTACCCCTATAAGGGTACGTGTACCCTTATAAGGGTACAAGTACCCTATAAGGGTACGTGTACCCTTATAAGGGTACAAGTACCCCTATAAGGGTACGTGTACCCTTATAAGGGTACAAGTACCCCTATAAGGGTACGTGTACCCTTATAAGGGTACAAGTACCCTATAAGGGTACGTGTACCCTTATAAGGGTACAAGTACCCCTATAAGGGTACGTGTACCCTTATAAGGGTACAAGTACCCCTATAAGGGTACGTGTACCCTTATAAGGGTACAAGTACCCCTATAAGGGTACGTGTACCCTTATAAGGGTACAAGTACCCCTATAAGGGTACGTGTACCCTTATAAGGGTACAAGTACCCCTATAAGGGTACGTGTACCCTTATAAGGGTACAAGTACCCCTATAAGGGTACGTGTACCCTTATAAGGGTACAAGTACCCCTATAAGGGTACGTGTACCCTTATAAGGGTACAAGTACCCCTATAAGGGTACGTGTACCCTTATAAGGGTACAAGTACCCCTATAAGGGTACGTGTACCCTTATAAGGGTACAAGTACCCCTATAAGGGTACGTGTACCCTTATAAGGGTACAAGTACCCTTATAAGGGTACGTGTACCCTTATAAGGGTACAAGTACCCCTATAAGGGTACGTGTACCCTTATAAGGGTACAAGTACCCCTATAAGGGTACTGTACCCTTATAAGGGTACAAGTACCCCTATAAGGGTACGTGTACCCTTATAAGGGTACAAGTACCCTTATAAGGGTACGTGTACCCTTATAAGGGTACAAGTACCCCTATAAGGGTACGTGTACCCTTATAAGGGTACCGAAGTACCCTTATAAGGGTATGTACCCTTATAAGGGTACGCATACCCTTATAGGGTACGTACCCTTATTGCCGGGCTCACGTCAGCCTCTCGATTCGAGAGGCTTACGTGAGCCGCGCGATTGGGACTACGTACACCGTATCTCCGATTGCGCGGCTCACGTAAGCCTCTGAATCGAGGCTTACGTGAGCCAGCCCAGGTCAGTTCCGCTGGAACTGACCTGGGCGCGGGTACCGAAACCCGCCACCAACCACACAAACCCGAGCGCACGCACCCAACGACCAATCAACGGACCCACCACCGCGGTAAGCCCCCCCCAGGCCCTACTTTTGGGCAAAAAGGGGCCTCCTGGGCCCCTTTTTGCCCAAAAAAACCCTCCCCTGAGCCACCCAGGGCCTTTTCTTGGTCCAAAAGGGGCCTGAAGGGCCCCTTTTGGCCCAAGAAAAGGCCTCATCAGACCCCCAGGCCCCACATCAAGCCCAACAGGGGTGGGCCTTTTTTGGTCCAAAAGGGGCCTGAAGGGCCCCTTTTTGGCCCAAAAAAAGGCCTCATCCGACCCCAGACCCCACATCAAGCCCAAAAGGGGCCTGCCAAGCCCCATTTGGGCTAATTACAAGCTCCGCAGCCCTAAAGGGGCATGCTTGGCCCCTCTTGGCCTTAAAAAAGGCTCCAGAAACATCCCTCCAAGCCACCCAAAAAAAGGCAAAAAGGGGCTAGCCCCCTCAATTAAATAAAATCCCAAAGGGGTTTTTGAAGGAAAATCATGCAGCAAATGGCCATGATGAACATATACTTAAAAACAATAATAAGGTGTTCAAACAACAACAAATAAAATCACCACATATTTTCAACTTTTGTCCCAACAACCTGGCTGCACATTGAACTGACGTAACTCATTTGGATTTCAAAATAGATTGCAATCAATCACTTGATAAAAAATACTTCCTACAGCCACAATGGTGATGTCATCCGACGAATGTAAGATACTTTCTCCCACAATTTATGTTCCAAAAAAATCAACTGATTCATTTTCCTCTTTCTGCAATTCCAGTGCTTGCACTCTGGGAAAACCTTCACCAACTATCACTTAACAATTATTGGAATGCGGAAGAAAGAAACCTCCTTTCTCAAGTGGGAGAAAGGCTCAAGAAATCTATAGAATCATCTGATTCAGAGGATGAAGGCCCTCCAAAACAATCCACTTCAACAACCCAGCCGGCCATAATCCCCCAACCATCCCCAACCAACCCACAACAGTCGTCCAATTCCTTCAACAACACTCCTGCCTCTAAGTCCCATCGCATTTTGGCCGGTGGCTCCAGGGTTTCTGAAGACACCCTGTATCGTCAAGTCAATTACCCTGAATCCACTCCCCCTCCCCGGAAAAACGCTCAAGGCCACTTTTCAACCCTCACTGCAGAGGGGGACCAATTTCTTGAGTCCCTCCAACCCCATCTCACCCAAAAAGGCCCAGCGCGTTCACCTTCACCAATTCGGCAACAACGAGACGAGACCCCCTTCGACCGAGAAGCATGGTTAGCTGAAAAACGGATTCGCCAGCAAGAACAGATGACTTACAATTACCGTCACAGTTCCTATCACAACAATATGCCTGCTAACTGGTCAAACTACGCCAAATTATCTGACCGAGATGCTGAAGGAGAGACGGATAATGAAGATGCCATGGATTTGGACCCTGAAGTTGGCAGTAGTCATCCCAAATCTACCGTGGTCTCCAGCAGGCCGCCAAATCTGTCTAAATCCCTCTTTGTCGATAGCCGCCATTACCCAAAGACTCCTGCTACCAATTCAGCCACTTCCTTATTTACTCCCCATCCAACTGCTGTTTGCCCAGCTCCCAATTCCTTGGCCGAAATTAAAATCCGCCGCATCCCCCAGTCGACAGCACACAAAGAGCCAGAAGGATCCCAACCATCGGCTACCCGGTTCGACCCAGTCACTGTTCCCAAAGCCAGTATGTTATTTGGTTCACTGAAACTGTCAATATTGTTTGTCCAATACTGACAATTTTTTATTGCATTCCCCAGCCAACACCGATCTATTCCGAGGAACTCAATTGCTTTCCCCAGTAGTTGCCAAAAGGCTCAACTCCGCCCCTCCAGACGAGCGGCCAAACAAATCAATGACTCCCACAATATCCTATCACATATCCCGTATCATCACTTTTCTCATCCCTCTCATAACACCTCCCCCTGACAAACCACAGAAGGAAATGATCCACATATGGAGGAACTTGGAATTGACTCTCCAGATGTGCGAACGAGGTAATTGCTTCCCAAAATCTATCATTATATATATAGACATTGTGACTCATGATGAACTAACATCTAATTTCACAGCCAACATATTAAATGTCTACAATGCTAATTCCGACCCCCTGATAACAAAAGACATGCTCAACGAGTCACAAGTCGAGGACTTCCAGAAAGACCCACGGCACGCCAAAGTCCACTTCCTGGCTGGTCCTATGTCAACAATCCTCTCTCCAACAAAGACTGCCTACAGTCGCTTCGGCAACAATAAAAGGAGTTCGACTGTTACGATATGGACATAAGCCAAGCGAGGGTTGGTCTCCACCTCCTGGACAGCCATCTCTCGCCATGCAAGCTCTGGCCTCCTTCCAGGAGGCATACGTAAATGTTCCCCAAGAGATGGGGCTTGCTGTTGGTGGCAAGGACAGACTGCCTCTTGTGATGCAGCACCTGTACGGGGCAATGGCGGCTCTGGCTCAACTGTGTTGTTTCGGCGAGGCAAAACGGGCCCTCACAAAAGTTCACAAGCGGACCACGGCACACGCTTCGGTACAATTCAGTATGCTTGCAGGTCTTCTTGTCTTTGGGCCCATCAACATGTTCACATCAACTTTATCCGGTCAAATGACAACAAACGCATCACGGGCGCTTCTTGAATTGGGGTGCAGTGTTGCGGAGGCGAAACATAACAACGGAACCTATAGTCGACTGTCTCCAACATTCTTGGATAAATTGAGGCTTGAGTTTCTCTGTTTCTTATCTGCAATGGGTTTTGGAAACGCAGACACAAGTGTTGGGTTCCATTCTTTGAAAGACTGGAAGTTCATACATGATGAGTTCCATAAGCAGTTTTCCTACATTAGAGTAGCCAATATCATAGGTGAAGATCTCGAATTAGCCCTGTCAAAATTTTGAACATGAATCCTGCTCATTTTATTATTCCATATTTGGTACTTGTTTTTTGGCAACAGCTGACCTTTGGTTTGTCGAATATATGGTTTATTGTGATTTGAAATTGTGTTTCCTATCCAATAAATCTCCAATACCCATTCCTCCTCCTGTCTTCCTACTTTACAGAGCTATTGTACCAAAAATCAGGTGATTTTGAATAACACCTCATATTTAGCACTTGAGAAATTCCTTTCTACTCTCTTGCCCTATCACCCAAAGGCCAAGGGGTCTGAACAGTGGAACAAAATTTAAGTACTGGCAATAGTGTTTGAGTGTGTAATTTTGTTTCACTGCACATGAACGGTTGGCGCACATTGGCAATTTGAAGATCTGGCCAGAATCTCCTCCTACTCAAATGATGTAACTTCTGTTTGGCTTGTCCAAATGGGCTCAAAAGTGGATCAGAAATTAAGTCATGGATATAATTGTTTACTGTTATGAAAATTTTCCATAGTGCGTGAGCGGTTTGCGCACAGCAGCCGTTTGAAGATTGGGCCAGAAGCTCGTGCTGCTCAAATGATGTAACTTCTGTTTGGCTTGTCCAAATGGGCTCAAAAGTGGATCAGAAATTAAGTGATGGATATAATTGTTTACTGTTATGAAAATTTTCCATAGCGCGTGAGCGGTTTGCGCACAGCAGCCGTTTGAAGATTGGGCCAGAAGCTTGTGCTGCTCAAATGATGTAACTTCTGTTTGGCTTGTCCAAATGGGCTCAAAAGTGGATCAGAAATTAAGTCATGGATATAATTGTTTACTGTTATGAAAATTTCCATAGCGCGTGAGCGGTTTGCGCACAGCAGCCGTTTGAAGATTGGGCCAAAGCTTGCTGCTCAAATATGTACTTCTGTTTGGCTTGTGCAATGGGCTCAAAATTGATCAGAAATAAGTCAAGGATATTTTTTACTGTATGAAATTTTCCATAGCGCGTGAGCGGTTTGCGCACAGCATCCGTTTGAAGATTGGGCCAGAAGCTCGTGCTGCTCAAATGATGTAACTTCTGTTTGGTTTGTGCTAATGGGCTCAAAATTGGATCAGAAATTAAGTCAAGGAGGTAATTTTTACTGTTATGAAATTTTTCATAGCGCGTGACGGTTTGCGCACAGGAGCCCTTTTGTGCGCCAACTGTTCAGGCGCTATTGAAAATTTTCATAACTGTAAAACATGATATCCATGACTTGATTTCTGATCCACTTGAAAATATTAATAGATTAAACCACAGGGGGTCATAAAGCTCAAGAGTGCAATTAAACTGAATCAACCTGGGTGTCTGCATGGAATACCAGATTATTTTACTAATGCCCTTTCAAAATGATTTTTACACATGAAAAAAGCAGAATAGAAGATTCATAAACAACTTAAATGAGATTAATCAAAGTAGATCAGACCACAGGCAACCATGGAAGATATGATAAGTGATAGATTGAGCAAGATAGACAATGAAAAACCAGAGCCCCAAAAAGGAGGCTACCTAATCACCTGAGATAATTACATGTCACATCTACCCCTGATGTGTGGCAAGATCACAAAAAAGGCCACGGAGCTCTCTATCTTAACAAGCCAATCCCCTGCAGGCAAACTAGAATATAAGCAGGACGAATGGAGGGGGGAAGGGTGATTCCACGTTTGACATTCACGAGACCCAGTGCTCGGGTCAGAGTATAATAAGTAGATTGGATCCTTGGGCCGCTCACCAGGAGGTTTGGTGACTGGGAGAAAGGTGACATTGTTTTGTTTTGAAGGCATACAATTGGCCTATTGTATGCATTTGCTGCCAGGGCGCCTTCGTCCAGTCTGGAAAGCCAATGTTTTTGGAAACCCTGTCATCACCAGGCTTTGGTTTGTTGACGTGGATCCTTTTGTAAACGTTGTTGTATGCCTGGGACCCCCCAATTTTCTGGTCCAGACGGGTTTGTTGGTTTCCATCTCTTTGAGCAGATCACAGCGGACTTTGTACCACCCCTGAACTTGATAGGCATCATATTGAGGCTCCTGGGCCAAGGCATGAGCAAGGCAATGGTAGCCACAGTTGCCATCTGCAGGTGGGTCATAGATCAATTGCACATGCGCAAACATCCAAAGTGGTAGTGCTGTTGGTGTTTTTCCTGAAATGCCATGTCAGCAGAAGCTACTATCTTTGGAGGGAACAGAACAGATGAAGATATAAACTCACTGAGATCCCTCGGCTCCCCAATGCCTGTTGCAGAAATTTTGATGTCAAAAAACATGATCAGATAAACTCCAACACTAACAGAGAGTCAATGGAACATGATTTCCCCAAGAAACTAACACTTTGGTCATTTCTTGTTACTGCAACATTTGCTACACTTTGAGGAGGTAGATGGTGGGATTCCTGCATTGATAGAAACAATATAGTCAATTACATTGCTTATGGGATTCACAACAGCACTTCCTTAAAGAAGCAATGACTTACCAAGGGGGGATCATTTCTCATTTGCCCTGCTTGATCTTCCAATTCTTCCCGTTGAAAAACAAATTCCACTTCTTCATCATCAAGTTCCAGATCCTGCATGGATAGAATGCATGGGTTCAATCACATTGGTTATAGGATCAAGAGCAGTGCATCCTCAAAGAATCAAATACATACCAATGGGGCATCATCTGCAGGTTGATCATGGGATCCCGCTGCTTCATTGTCCAAATCCGCAGCTTGATCATTGGTTTCTTGGCCTTGATGAACAAATACCTCTCCTTGATTGTTTGTTTCCTACAAATGGATGTGTTTTAAGCTGACTGATCTGACTTGAACCAATGATCCATTGTAAGAAACAAGGAGCTCACCGTATCAAGGTATTCCAAAGAGGATTCAGACGTGCCTCTTTGGGGCCAATTCCAATGATGATTCTGTCCCAGCCTCTTCAGCGTCCGTTTCCAAAGATGAATCTGACGCAGCCTCTTCATATTCAGCGTCCGGTTCCAATGATGCTTCTGAGCCAGCCTCCTCAGCCTCTGGAGCATAATCCATATCATTGTCACCAGTGAACAATGCAGGAAGGCTTTGCGGGGTACTCTTGCCACTGGAAATCCTTGTCTTCTTAGAACAGGCACGCCTGGACCTCCTTTTCACCTTGGCCAAAGACGTTTTTATCTCCTCCTCCGCATTTCAGCCGCAATGGGATCCCTTGTCCGTTTCCGTTTGCCCGCCGTTGCTGCCTTCTTTTCCTGCAACGATTTCTTGCTCCTAGTGCGAATTATTGAAGTGGGGGCCATTTGGACAACCTCACCGGATGCTGAGTTGGGGACCACATGTGTATTGCGGATAATCTTGCGGAACCTTTTGACAACATCTTTCAAGGCCAACGGGTTGTGTGTCCTCAAAATCTCCTGCTTCAAATCCTCAAAATCGGCATCAAAGCTGTATAGATCACCAGCATTGGGCTGCAGCCAAGGTAAAAATGTCAGTTGTCTCCTTGACAAACGCACGCAACAACACAAGCAAGAAATAATGACTTACATCCCCATCCGGGTTGTATGCCAGAACCCACTGTGAGTGGAAGTCCTCAGGCTCCAGGTTGCCCTTCTCGTCCAATATAGCGGCCATTTTGTGAGCACAGGGGATTCCCATTGAATTGGAGAAAGTGTCGGTGCACTGGTCGGTGGGGTCAGCTTGGCCCTTCCGGATTTTACACAATTGGCATACTCGGTCACAGCCAATTTCAAGGCATGAGTGGAGACTGTAGTATGGAGAGGCTGAAAGACTTTTGGCAGGCCAGACAGGCCCTTGGCCGACTCGTGGTTTAGATGCTGGATGCAAGTGTCAATCTGGTGATCCACTGCCGCTGCTAGCGTATCAAACACGTGGGCCATTGACCCTCTGCTGTTCTTGACGTACAGCTTGAGGAAGCTGTGACCTGATTTGGCGCAAGAGGAAGAGATGTTGCCGAGGTGTGGAGTTTTTCCAGCCCAGCAAGCCATGAAGAGTTTGCGAGCAGGGATGATGTTTTTGGTGATGTAATCAAGAACCTGTGAGCGATCCGCAAGAGTTTTTTCCAGGTTTCTCCAATGGATTCATAAGAGTCCTCGTTGGTCGCATACACCACTGAGTGCCACTTCTTAATGAAATCCTCCCACAAACCATCATCATTTGAGAAATGTCTTTGCAATTGGCCACAATGTTCTGGTCAATGTGCCACAGGCAGACATTCAATGTGGCATTGGGAAAGGTTTTTGCTAGCGCGTTTCGGAGGGCTTGTCCCAATCAGTGACAAAAACCTTTGGAGTTTCGTTAGGCTTCCAGACGGATCTGAATGGGGAGATCAATCATATCAATTTTTCTGACACATATTTTAGGCAGCCATGACCCCCAAGTGGCTATTTAACTTAGTTGCTGAATGGCCCAAAGGTAGGCTGAGTCGGATTCAGACCTCATGAAGCAAAACGCAATGGAGAATGATTGGTTGGTCGCAGTTTGGCCAACCACATGGAGAAGGGGATAGTTGCAGAGATTTGTCTTGTAGGTCGCATCAATGACTGCAATGTGATGGAATCGCCTGGCCAACTGGATGGCCGCTGGGTGGGCAAAAAACAGGTAGAGGAGCTCCCCTTCTGGATTGTGTTCATAGTGATGAACCCAGTTGGATGAATTGACCGCATGGATAAGATACTGCATTGGCTCCATTCCCTGCATTTTCTCCCGTAGCTGACCTGCCTTGCAGTTGTAGATGGTGCGGCTAGAAACCAATTGGCCTTCAGAGTTGGAGAGCTGGATGGCAATAGATCGGGGTTCCATACCAAACAAGGAGAGCCGGGCGACCTCTTTCTGCCCAAGTGAACTTAGCTTCTGGTGAATAACTTCAAAGTTCGGATTGATCACTGAGTGGTTGTGGGGGATTGAAGCTGATTGCAGTGCCACACGCGTGAGGTCGCAGCCTGAGCACAAGAGATGTGCCCCGAAATGCGGAAGGGACAACCAATTGACTTGCTTCTTGAATCTCTTTTACGCAAGTCCTTATCAACGGAGCAATCCTTTCCTCGTAGAGAGCATCCAAAGTAGACATTTTTGTTTGCTTTCAAGTTCACCACCGTCAGCTTGTACCCATGTGAACTTGACCACTTTGCACAAACAGTTTCAAATCGTCCAGAGAGTGAAAAGAGTGTTCTGGGGAGGTGCCATTGGTTCTATTGAATTGAGATATCAGTATCCAAATATCATAATGCCTAAATGGATGAGCCTAACTACTGACCCCCTGAATAGTCATATGACTCAATTTTGGATTTATTGAGGGTTGGTGGGTCTTTTTTTGAGTTGTCAACATATGGTTGTTGTTGAATGTGCATCTCCGTGGATTGAATACCTGAATTACAGAGGGAAATGGGTGAAAGTAGAAATAGGCGGTAAGCTATCTATTCATCTGATTTGAATAGTAAAATGATTGAACACACGAGTGTGGGGTGCTGGAGGTGATTCCATCATCGTTATGTCCTTGGATGTTGAATGACCAGGCACGGGTGGAGTTGGGCAGACATTTGGTGAACTTGGTTGAAGAAGTGGCATGTCAATAGATGATGAGTGCTGGGAAGGAGACAAGGCCAAATGGCTAGTGTTGAGGGCTCAGAGTGGAACAGTGGGCAAGGTAGTGTTGAGGGCTGGGAGTGGAACAGTGGGGAGAAGATTTGGTGTGACCCCCCAGGTGCTTGACTTGACAAGGATGCATTGATTGCTAAGTTTGAAAAAATGGAGACGTTGTTAGTGCATGTATTATACCTATTTGTACTTGGCACTACCTACATGAGATGGTGCCTCATTGAGCGGAACCAGAGAATCATCCATAGGTTGCTGAATTGGAATCATGAAGGATGTAATGAGGTCACAACATAGAAGATTGGAATTCTTTGAAGGAAGAATGAAATTGGGGACTGCTTACTTGATTGGAGCTAATCCATTGTTGATAACAGGGCTGGGTAGAGTGCCCAATGGGTATGCCGGTATTGATGCAATTGGAGTTTGGGAAATATCCACGCATGGAGTTGGTCTGTGAATATGCCATGGAGATGAAATACCCAGAAGGATGAAATAAAATCAGGTGTGCTCTGCAAGGGCCTGCTTAACTAGAGCTTACATTTTGTGTGACTAGACTGACCGGCTCATTCACATTTGGTGGCATGTTTGCCCCGCCACTGGTTGAGTTGCTCTGGTATGATAACGCGGTCAAACCTGACATAATGCCTTGATTGGCATTTGCCCAAAGTTTTTGCTGTGGGAAAAGGGGGTGATTGAAAGGAGTCAGTCAGTAATTTATTACTCTAATAATGAGTGATGCAACTGTAGCTCAGAGGATGCCTACTTGGAGTAAGTTCGACTGTCCGTAATAACTGGTTGTTGTGGGCACATTCACATTGGTGGGACGGGAGGCGTTTGCTTGGTATGCAGCAATGTTTGGGTTGAAAAATTGATTGGCATTTTCCCAAGAGTTGGCTGTTGTAATTTGCAATGATTCAAAGTGGTCAGTCAATAATCTTTTGAATTCATAGTTGTGCAATAATAAGTGAAAGGTTGCCAACTGGGAGTAATTGGGCCCCGCCATAAAACATAGTGTTTGTTGGCTGGTATGGATGGGTAGACTGGGTGACATTTGATGCGTCCAAAGAGACATTTGCATTGCCATAATGAAGTGGACCTGCCTGTTTTATTTAAACAAAGTCATTAACTATTCTGATGAAGAGTCGTGCAACTATAACTGAATGGTTGCCTACTGGGAGTAAGTTGGCCCCTCCATAAGAAGCAGTTGGTGGTGGCAGATTTGATTCCCAGACTGGGCATCAATTTGTGGGTTCGTAGAGAGGATTGGATGGCCATATTGAAGTGGCACTCCCTGCTTTATTTTAACATATAATCATAGTTCATATTTCTCTAAATCCCCAAATAAGCCAGTGAGCTGAAAACAGAAATGTGCTTACCAAATTGGGCGGGACACTATTGAATAGGCAGTTTGGATTGGCATAAGGGATGCCATTGTTTTGTTGGTGAAAGTGGTTTGGGTTTGACATGGTTTCTGTCTATTTTGAAGCGGAGTGTTGAGCTGTTTTGTGATGTGAAGACTGCCGTGTCAGCTTAATATAACTCAAGACAATGATTGGGGTTCCTTTGGCGTGTTTTTGATTGGCTTGCACAGTTGTTTCTGCCATTGGCACCCCATTTGAGCACTTTTATTTGGCTTGGGGGGCTTGCAGGCTTTTAATTTAGCCCAAAGGGGGCCCTGCAGGCACAGTTTGGGCTTGATTGGGGGGCTGGGGGGATTATGGAGCACTTATGGAGCCTTTTGGGGCTCTTTTTGGGGTTGTGCGTGCTTTTTGTAAGCCCAAGAGGGGCCCAGCATGGCTGCGGAGCATGTAATTTAGCCCGAGGGCCAAAGCAAGCCCCTTTGGGGCTGCGGAGCTTGTAATTAGCCCAAATGGGGCTTGGAAGGCCCCTTTTGGGCTTGATGTGGGGTCTGGGGGTCTGATGAGGCCTTTTTTTGGGCCAAAAAGGAGCCCTTCAGGCCCCTTTTGGACCAACAAAAGGCCCAACCCTGTGGGGTTGATGTGGGGCCTGGGGGTCTGATGAGGCCTTTTTTTGGGGCCAAAAGGGGCCCTTCAGGCCCCTTTTGGACCAGGGCCCCTTTTGAAGAAAGGGCCCTTGGTGGGTTTTTTTGGGCAAAAAAGGGGGCCCAGGAGCCCCCTTTTTGCCCAAAGATAGGGCCTGGGGGGGGCTTACCTTGGTGGTGGGTCTGGTGAGTGGCTGTCGGGCGTGGCCGGTGGTTTGCGCGCGGATCTGGGTGGTTGGTGGCGGGTTTTGGTACCCGCACCCAGGTCAGTTCCAGCGGAACTGACCTGGGCTGGCTCACGTAAGCCTCTCGATTCGAGAGGCTTACGTGAGCCGCGCGAATCGGAGCTACGGTGTACGTAGTTCCCAGATTGGCGCGGCTCACGTAAGCCTCTCGAATCGAGAGGCTGACAGTGAGCCCGGCGATGAGGGTACAAAGTACCCTTATAAGGGTACCGAAGTACCCTTTATAAGGGTTACAGGTACCCTTATAAGGGTACTTCGGATGTACCCCTTATAAGCGACCAGCGTACCTAGCCGTTACTCCTTATATCAATTTTGGGATACATTAGGTACTCTCTTATACCCAGGGTATTCGCCTGGATTTAAATTAAAAAAGATATCCCCAATTATATAAGGAGATACTTATTGGGGTACCCTTATAAGGGTGTACCTGATAAAAACCCGGCTGTACCCTAACCCAAATCAGTTGTCTGTGCCAGCATGTATAAAAGCGGATGGCCTTGGTCAGCTGAAAGAACAGGATCATCAAACCAAACGTGGAATAAATCAACTGATCTGTTGATAAAGCTTATTCTTCCGGAGCAAGGTTGCCAATGGGACGTGCTAAGAGGTGCCCGGCATGCTTCCAAGGAATCATCTTGAGGGTTAAATGGCGTACAACATACTGCCAATCTTCATTGACATAGGCCACTGCTGCACCAATGAACGCAAAGCGGTTTCCCTTAGTTGTCCATACATTGTGGATCAGGGTGAATCGAGTGGTGAGATTCTGTTTTGATAAAAAAATCAGCAAGTTGATACATACGGTAGGGAATTGATTCACAAACATTGAGTTCATCAAACACATGTGATTTGAGGACCGAGTAAAGCTTCTTGGCCTCATCAGCAGACCACCGTCTTCCATAGAGCACGGCCTTTGGATTGGAGAACTGAAAAGCCGCGCGGAGGAAAGGATCTTCAATTTGAGACCACGGCAACGCCTGGCAGATCTGCCACATCATCAATAGCTGGTTCAAGACACGATTCACAGAGGTGGGCTTTAGAAAAACCCTGAGTCCAGTCTGTTTCTCATCACTCTTTGAAGCGGCCATCCTTTCGGCAACTGATGGTGGTAACTGTATGCCGGCTTGTTTTGCTTTCTCTTGGCCCACGCAGCCCTTCTGGTTCTTATCTTCCTGTGTTGACCCGTCCCAATGGGTTTTGAGATTCGCTTGAGAAGATGGTTGTGCGCAGTAGATGTTTGGGCACCACTTGCACTGGTACATCAAGGCAGTGCCAGGGGGATCACCTTCCCTCCACACCGGATCTTCATAGTATTTGAGTATTTTTGCAAACGTAGCCTCTTTCTTTTTTTTCTCGTCTTTTGAACCGTCGGCGTTGGTGGAATCTTGGTCAAAGTTTTAGGCCTCATTATTATCGTTCAACTGGAGTGAAAATGTGAGAAAAGATACTGATTAGTCAAAAAACCCAAAAAGGTTTGAATGCAATTGCATTATATTAAAATAATAAAATATACACACAACCTCCGTAGCACTTGCAGATTTTCCTTTCTTGGAATTGCCTGCTGGTTTTGCTGTCTTGATTTTTGAAGCAGTTGCCGAAGGCGTCTTGGGGGTTTGCTTTGTCTTATTGGGCTTGCTTTGCTTTTTCCTATTGCGCTGGTTTGTTGATTGCACAGATTCAACATCGGAGGAATTTTTGGCTTGCCTTTTCTGAGTAGTTGGACGGATTACAGCTACACAAGAGTCAGATGACGGCATCACCATATTTGGTACGCTTATGACAGAGGCAGAACGTCTTGAACGGCGCAGTTGAGTTGTTGATTGGTCAGTTGTGTATCCATCTATCCCCGCGGAATTCTTGTTTGCCTGGGATTCAAGTGTCATGGTTGCAATGAAACGTGAGTAGGATTTGCTAGTATTTGGAATCAAATGTTTAGGATTTTTTCCAGAATCAACTGAGGAAAACCCGGTTGACTGAGAAATGCACAGATAATGCTCATTAGGTTAGGGCTTTTTTATCCCTGGATAATGTGACTACACATTATCCAGGGGTGCAGCACCGTATAACAACTTTTTTGACACTATAATACGTTATCCAGGGGTAACTACCGTTACGTTATCTGGTTTTGGATGTAAAAAAAAATTAACCTGCCATTACGGTATGGGCGCGGGAAGAAACTAGTAATTACTAGTAATAGCAATGTAGCTGGGTGGCCACTGATCAAGCTACGTTACCCAGATAGTTCAGATAACGTAGGGTAACATAACTACCCACTGTTGTCTTTTGCTACATTTTTTTGGGTTTTAATAAGTATGTTTTTGCCATTTTATCCGCCCCCTTATACCTATTTCATAAGTGTGTTTCATAGGACCTATCCGGGGTCCTGTGTTAGTGCAAAGTTGAGCAAAAAAAGTACAAAAACAACTCAAATTTGCATAAATACATGAACAAATTTCAATTTTTTCCTGTTTTTTTTTTTTTTTTTTTTTGGCTCAACATTTGGGACACCCCCCAAAACCGGTACAGTAATATGGGTTTTGCAACTGTGATCCAAGTGGAAATTCACATCAATTTAAATCAGTAGTGGGTTCAAAACAACATTGATTCAATCATTATGGGCTTATGGTAGTGAGGAATTCTAGATGTGATAGTCAAAACAACCCATAAGTAGCGCTAAGTACATACTTGTGTCCTTGTTAGTCAATATTGACAGTGCTTGTCCAAACTTTTGGGGGGCAAAAAAACAAAATTGGCTGGGCAGAAACCTGAGCCCGTTTAATTCTGGAATGCCCTTGGTCTGAAATGCTCAAAAATGTGTTCAGGTTGTGCCGTGGTTCTGACCCCCAAGGCCAAGCATCATTTGGCCTGCGCGCAAAATGTGTTTTTTTCAGGCAGGGCAGTGCCGGTTCATGGCATCCACAACTGTACCCGCACCTGTTTGGGTACCTGGGTGCTGTGTGCCATCCCTACATGATGATATATGAAACTATGTAGTGACAGTACAACAGAAGTGCTGGATGAGGAAACAATTTTTCAAATGCTTGTGAGGCCCTTGAAACAAGAGAGAGGAGAATGTGTTGGGTACCAGATTAAAGAGGGGACACAGGCAAATCTACAAAATGGTGCCAAGGGCAACCCTTTCAGGGGTGTTTTACATGTAGATTTGGGGGGGGGGGTTAAACATTTGCACCTGCACAATGCCAGTCAAGTCACTCAGGTTCTCTCATTCCACTTAAAGATGCTTCTTCCAAGTAAGTCCCTCCCAGCCAGTTGGGAGAGGACTTATGTTATGCTTGACAACAGAGCCGCACATCCTACAACCTACATACTTGCAAGTGGAGGACTTCCTGTCAACTCTGTAGGGGTCTGCAGAGTCAGATCTGGAATTGCAAAAACCAGAATTGATTTACAAGACTGATTTAAACAATGCTTCAAATATTCCGCTGTTGACCACAACATCACCACTCAGCCACAATGCCACCCACTCCACAAAAAAAAAGAAAAATAAGAGAAAAACTCCCTACCTGACTCAAGAACCAATCTCAGCAAATTCTGGTGCCCCTTCTCAACGTTGCCCTGGCTGTGCCAAAGGATGTCAGGGATACAGCACTACCAACTGCAAAGAATTCAACAAGGCTGTCAAAGCTTTCCTTCCTCTTGGTTCCCAGGAGTGGGATCGTGTCCATGAACAGTACAAATCCTACGCCAAAGAAAACGGAGATGACTAAAGAGAGCTCAACTCTTTGAAAATCAATTTCTGAGCCCTTGTAAACTTCTCAAATCCTACCGGTAATCCCAAGTGTCCAGAGACTGTTTGCAAGGCAAAGTGCATCCAGAAAGCCATGGATGCATGAGCCCATGTTATGGCGTGTAATGATGTAGAACAGGATGATGGTGATAGTGACGATTAAGTGGTTTTTTTATCTTTTCTTCAAAAAGTACTGCCTTGACTGAGCACCGTGCTTGGTTCTCTTTTGTTAGATTGAGATGGAGTCAAAATCACCAACCCCGATGAGGGGCTGAATGTTGAGGTGTTGTTGCAAGACTCAGAGGATGCCAACCAAGGAAGTCAGTTTCTTACATAGGGGCAAACAGATCCAATCAAACCAAGTACAAGAAAAGATTACCGAGCAAAAACTCAAAAATCAAGGCCTGAAGAGCCAAATCAAATCATTGAAAAGCAAGATTCAACTCATGCAGATGCAAATTGAAATGTGTACAAACATGAACCCATTTTTCTCTCATCATGTACAAGCCACCTCTTCTTCTCACCCACCATCAGGCAACAGACCTAGCTCCTCCACTGGTTCTGCTATTAAGGAGATGCACAATATCACAGTTGATCCTGATTTGTAAACCGTTTCATTTCTTACCCAGGAGTATTTTCTCATTTTCATCTTCCCCTCCCTATTTTCCATCTCTACCAAGAATCACAATTATTGCAGTATCAACCTGATCAGACAGTTTTGTTTTCAAAACTCTCTTTTCTTCATTGACAGGCACATATTAATTATTGACAATACATACAGAAAATCATTGTACCATTATTTTTAATTATTGACAATCAAGACAGTCGATTTATAAAGTTGAAATGAAGAGATGGATTACTGAAAATCCGGGCACTTGATGGATAGTTGAGGAAAAGATAAAGAGATAATGATAAGATAAAAGGGGTTGCTCAAAGCCAGCTGTTTTAATAACGGCTGATATGACAAGTTCTCTCAATATCAGGGAACAACATCTGCCAGAATGATTGACTCAAGAGTGAGAATTTGTCCTCAACTGACCGTTACACGGTCTGAGTCTGATTTATGCAGACCAATCAACACCTGAGTTGATGGACCCGTACAGCCAACTCCAGGACTTCAGCTTGGAAGGCGTGGTTGTTGGCTGGCATAGGCAGCTTCAGACGGGCAAAGGACCCTTGCAAGGATCTCATGCCCCATTCCGCGGCCTGTCAAGCAGAAACTAGCTGATTGTTGAAAACCTTCAACCAAGCAAAAGCGGTAGGAGACTCACGGAGTTGATCTCCCTTCTACTTTGGGGCAACAATCCAATAATCCAGGCAATTGTTACATTGAGGGAAGGCAGTATTGATAATGATTTGGTATCCTGGGGGGGTGTCAAACATGAGCTTATTGTAAACGCACTCCACTATGTTTGAATTGTGCCAAGAACCCGGCGCATTCAATATTGCATTGATTATTGTAACATCTGGGGCAAATGTGAGGACACTGCTACAATAATGAGCACAAGTCCATCCATTATAGTAAGTGTTTTGTATTCTAAGAGCAGAAAGATATTAGTGGCCGCACAGTTCAATTTAGGCAAAGAAGAGGCTTGGATGAGACATACTCTTCATCATCTGAAACATTTACTGGTAAATTTAACCCATCAATAAATCCAAAACACTTAGTAAGAAGTGGGTACTTCCGCTCAATCATGTCGCTATATTGTTGAAACTTCTCTTTGCAACCAGGCCACATGATCCGCAAGATCTTCAAATCCTTGAGAACTGAAAGCAGGCACTGTTGAGCATGAAGGAGGTTGTGTGCACAAACAGCTGCGGTTATGGAGAAAATTTGCTGGAGAGTGTATGCTGCCATGCTTGAGCCAAGCCAGTGCAGGATGAGAGCAAGGCCACCGGCAGAATCAAGAGAGTGTCAATTAGGTTTGGGTGCCCCATGTGTGTTGACATCAGCTCGTGGGATTGTTGAAGATGTCCATGCCTTGTCAAAGTGCTCAAGGATTGCTTCAAAAGTTGCCACGTCAAGTCCCATAACGGTAATGAATGCGCGGTCGTTCCTGGCCAAACCCATGTGGCTCCAGGCACTGTTTGTTTGAAGATTTCCCATAAGATCCTTGCAAGTCAAGTAAGCTTGTAAGGTTTGGATGTGAACCCTTTTCCCTGAGAGAGCCAATGCCATAATGGCAATTGCTGCATCGTCATCATCTTCCTGTTGTTGGCGCCTGGCTTTGATTACACTTATATCCATGGATCTGTTGATGCACATTAAAACTCCAAGCTTAAGTGGATTAACTGTTGATAAGCATAATGAGAGGAGAGAAACTTGCAAGAATCTTGAGTGAAGGGTTGAGGTGAGGATGGATGGATGCACTGTTTATCTGGTAAGGCTGACTGAAAATCTGTGGTTTCAGAAAGTTGCGGAATTGAGAGTTTGCAGGGGGCTGTAAATCTGGAATTTGAAATCCCAGATCTGACTCTGCAGACCCCTACAGAGTTGACAGGAAGTTCTCCAGTATCAACCATATGTGCATGTTCCACCATCACCATTCCTAAAAAAACAAATGGATGCACAGGACAACCAAGAAAATACCACAGAAAAAAAATAAACACAAATAAATTTTGCAAAAAAAGGGGTAATATTGTATATGTGCATGGGACCACTAACCAACCAACCAACCAACAAAACAAAGAAAGAAAATCAATATCAATTTATTATTAGTAGAAAGAGTGAACAGGGGCAAGGGGGGGAGGGGGCACACCAAGGACCAGAAAGAGAAGAGTTATAAAAAAAGGAAGACCAGAAGAGTTATAGAAAAGAAAAGAGAGAGCAGAACAAGAACAAGAAGAAAGTCAACACTTAGGACCATGTGTATCTGTGTGAGAGAGAATGGACACAATCAAAGATGATTAAAAACAACATAAATAATCATATATATATATATACCACACATTAAACAACCAATCAAATATGTAGAATATGAAGCGGGAGAGAGAGAGAGAGAGAGAAAGCGGACTGATAACCGATGTATGTGTGTGTGTGTGAACATCACAAAAAAAGGGGGTCGTATATAAAAGGAGTAGTGATGTGAGAGGAAGTCACCAACAGCGAAAGAAAAAGGTTGTGTGTGTGTGTGTGTGATTGGAGGTGAGTGGGTGGGGTGGAGGGTGCGGGTAAGATGGGACGAGAGCGGAAGCTCGGCAGGTGTGTGCGATGGCGAAAGAATGTGAGTGCTCAGTCCCCGGAAGCAGCGTTGCGAGGCACGCCGGCGCGCAAGATTTTGTACAGCCACGCGCGCGAGAGAAACAGAGGGGTTGGGTTGCTTGGTTGGTGGCCGGTGCTGGAACGACGACTCGGAGGAGAGAAGGGATGGGTGTGTATTCAACTAATATATGTAGGAAGAAGAAGGAGCCAGAGAGAAATGTACCAGTCGAGATCATGGGGAGAAAAAGAAGCGGGTGGGGTGGGATGATGAAAGGCCGGGGTGCTACTACTGCTTCCCAACTGAAAAAGCATGAAGAATGAATGGAAAGGCAGGGTCGAGAAAGAAGAAGAAGAAGAGAGAAAAAAATAATAATGGGAGGACGAAGCATGGCTTGGAAGGTATAATAAAAAATGAGGGTACAGAGATAACTAACACACACACACACACACAAAATGGAGGATAAGCAAGGAAACCGACGTGCGGAGGAGCGATGAGCTATTCTTGAAAAATTGATCACAATCACTTTTTCCAGACAAGGCTTGACGCATATAAAAATAGAGAGAGAAAAAAAGAAGGATTGAAGTGCAGGGTGGGTGAGCGCTGGTGGAGAAGGGAAGGGAAGGAAAGAGAAGGAAAGAGAAGCATCATCATCTTCGTCTGGTCGATCACCATCATCCACATCGACAGGTCAAGAAGTCCAAGATTTTCAAACCGATGGATCGCGGGGGCGCATCGTTGTCTTGTGTCTTGGATGAGCGCTTCTGACGCGTGTGGTGGGCTGAAGAAGTTTGATTGGTCTGGCCCGCGGGTTGAGTACCGTTGGCATGCACGTAACTGGCACGTTGATTGGCGGCATCAGCAGCAGCAGCTTGGCCGGCCGGGTTGTTGGCGGCGTTGGGGGATGCGTAGGGATGGACGGAGGAGCGGCTGGGGTTGGCGTCCTGGCGGTTGACGCTCTGGTGACTCTGGCGCTTGTTGCCAGAGGTGGATTGCAAGACGGCGTTGGTGCTGTCCGGGGGCGGGACGCCTTGGATTGCGGCGGTGGAGCTGTTCCCAGTACCCTGGGGCATCTGCTTACCACCGCCCATGCTCATGTTGGCCGACAGTCGGTCGGGCTTGGATCCTTGCCGCGTCACATCTGAGGAAGGGAGAGCAATGCCTGAACTTGGTGCTGTCGACTCTACTATAACCTGCGAGCTCGGTAACCCACCATTTGAGTATTGCATCGCCGCCGCCTGCGACGCTTTCATGGCGTGCCGCTCCGTACGCTCCCGCTCTCGATCCCGCGAGGATCGATGGTGCCGGTTATCATACTGATGCGCTGCTCCTCCACCAGGGTGCAAGTGGCCGTGGTTGGTCTGGTTCAGCCATGGAAATAAATGTATATATATATATATGTCGTCAGCTCAGGCTCGACTTTCACCACCCATCAGATGTCAGATTGCTTACGGAGCTCGCCTCCCATCCCTTTCCATTGTTTAGGATCATCCAGTCGTATACCCCGTCCTCCGTCTCGCCTGTGTTCTTCAAGACTTTGGTGAACAACTCCCGCAGGAAGTCGTAATCAGGTGTTTCCTCAAAGCCGAGTTTTCTGACATAATTGAGATAGATGCCAAACTCCTCTTTGGATAGCCCAGCAAGAGAATAAGAGACATTAAGGATCAAATGTGGGGTAAAACGCGAAGAAGAAGAAAGGGAACTCACCGGGAAAGTTCTCACAGAGTTCTTTGATGGCGGTACTTTGCTTCTTCTCGCCGATCTTCTCGTACTTTTGTTTGTTTGTGGCGGCCTTGAGCCCTTGCCAGGGAAGCCCGCCCCTCAGAAAGTACATAAACACGTGGCCGAGGGCCTCCAGATCATCCCGCCGGGACTGTTCCCTACCCAGATGGGTGTTGATGGACATGTATCGCGCCGTGCCGGATAGCGACTTGCGCTCGCGGTATGGGATGTGCGCTTTGGTCTTCACGTCTCGGTACAGCTTGGCCATTCCGAAATCCACCACGTGCACCACGTTCGCCGCCTTGGTACCGGGACGGCCAATCAGAAAGTTGTCTGGCTTAATGTCGCGGTAGATCAGGTTCTTCTCATGGATCGTTTGAACCCTAGTGAGCTGAGTGGTGATGCATCAACCACACGTGTGGTGTTGTCAGCCACAGTACGATACGACTGAACTGGACTTCAGAAAGCACTACTACCATCTGTTTTGCAGTCATGACCACCGTCTTGACGCTGAATTTGCGGCCACACATATCGAACAGATCTTCAAGACTGGGGCCAAGCAAATCGATAACCAGGATGTTGTGGAGGCCTTCTTGACCAAAATAGTAAACTTGAGGAACTCCAGCTGTGATGAAGGGGGGGAAGGAGGGGGGAAGAAAGGGCGTGGTGAGGACTCTTCAAGACAGGGTCAAAGGCAGCAAGATGGAAGGAAGAAGCATACGAGATCCCGCAAGGATCTTGTAGGTGCGATATTCATCTCGGAGTTGAGGGGCGTCTGATTTCCTGGGTTCGAACTTGATCGCGACGGTTTGCGAGTTGAGTAGGTTAGTTCCCTCAAAAATGACGCCAAAGGAGCCTTCTCCGATTTTTTTTCCCACTCGAAAGTGAACGCCTACATGAATATATTCGAGCGGGAGAGGTCAGCAGCAGGGGAGGAGGAGGACCGCATGTATGGATGGATGCTGGCTTACCGACGACGTTGCTGCTCGAGTTGTGAGCAGGGTGGGAGCTCGTCATGGCTCGGGATGGCTGAGGAGGGAGAAGAGACTGGTTGTTGTTCTGTGCGGGGGGGGGGGGGGTCACGAGCGCTGAGCGGGCGAGGATGGGGGACAGAAGAGGGCGGTGGATGTGAAGGATAGTTGGGTTCGCTTGCGGACTATAGCGTTGGGAGTGCGGCGGACTGCTGTGTGTGAGTCTGATTGTGGTTCTGAGTGTGAGTCAGTGAGTCAGTGAGTCAGTGAGTCAGTGAGTCAGTGAGTGTGATGTGGAAGAAGAAGAAGAAGAAGAATGAGTCTGAGTTGTCTGTTGACCGTTTCTTTTCACTCTGTTGGTGAAGTGCAGAGTCCAATCCAAACCCCATAAAACATCGGGTTTTGGAGGAACCGGCACACCTCCAGTAACACATACACCGCTATGCACTTACATACCATAGCAGCTCGTGGCGAAACAAAGCAAAACAGAATTTCAAA
Source organism: Puccinia coronata f. sp. avenae (assembly GCA_002873125.1). Taxonomy (NCBI): domain Eukaryota; kingdom Fungi; phylum Basidiomycota; class Pucciniomycetes; order Pucciniales; family Pucciniaceae; genus Puccinia; species Puccinia coronata. The sequence continues at coordinate 112,236 of PGCI01000259.1, read as the reverse complement.
AGAAAGAACAAAAAACAGGCACGGAGCGAATCGTATAAGTGCATAACTATGGACGCTCGCAGCTTCGCTTAAAACTCTCCATCCTTTCAAATCCTGAATCCATTCCATTGGGAGTATGCTGTATTTGTTTAAATGGGCTTGAAGCTGTGTGTTGTGCTTGACCGCAGCTCCATTTTAGACCGCGTTTGTTTCTGTTTGTTTAATCCAAACGAAAAAAAAAAAAAACCGGGCATCATGTTACGCACTCTCGTGACATCTGATCACCAGGTGTCACACATATCTGTATCCAGCGACAACATTTCTGGGTATTCTTTACGGATCCACGCGTAATGTGAATGGCGAATCCAACGCGGCCTCAGCTCAAACCAGGTTCAAAAGGGAAAGGAGCTTCAATCTTCCCAATGGGGTCCCATATATTAATATGGATTTCAAAATAATGTGTTTACATGCTTGTTAACTGGGCTCAGTCCGCGTTTTCAGATGGTCGTCCACAGGTTCACGTGCAGTCTTCATGACTTGAACAAGGCGCTAGACTGAGGGATACTGCAGAAGGCTCTGAGCAGTCAGCTCCATCACCACAACCTTCATTTCAATCATTTGTTCCTCGCTGCTGGAATTTTCTCAGGGTTCCTTGAGGATTGGTTCGGGTCCTATGGATCTACCTACCTACGCCTGTTACTTTTCACCCGGATGTTTCGGATGATCTAGTGAAATGTCAAGAAACGCTGCATTGCGTTGATCGAATCTGGATTTCATGCCATCCTAATGTACATATTTACATAACATAGCCCTTCGGAAGCTGCAGCAAATTACTTTCACAAACCAGAAGGAATCTATTTGTAGGCTCCAGCTGCAGCACCAACATTATCATCATCATGACCAACCACCGGATGAAGAAACCAATCCTTCAGCGCGTCCGATTCCTCTCCAACGCGTCCATCTGTCGAACCCATTTGAAGTAGCATTTCCCTATTCACAAAGAAAGAATTTTACGCATTTTAAAGGCACACAAGTTCAACTATGGTTGCTTTGTTATTGGTTTTCTAAAATAAAATAAAAAAAAGAATACTTGGGAGCAGTCCGCCGAGATTCGTGGATGCAAATTGACACCATAAAGCATCCTGGACGTTTTTCCATCCACCATGCAATTGTCAACATGTGTCATTGAACATTTTTGTCTCCAGGTGGAGAATACCATGAGTCTAATCATGCATGCGTTGAGGGCGGCACAGCTCGGCACGATAATTGTATTATTAACACAGGGGCAGACAGGGGCTTTGCTCAGTCAGTTGCATGTGACAGAAAGGTTGACACTGGCTATGCATGAAGAAAGTGTGATTTGCATACACGAATATGTCATCCGTTCCAGATTGAGATATGGACAGCCTCCAGGACACCATATAGGTGGGATCTTTCTTTTTTTTTTTTTAGTGGCTCCATTTTCATCAGATGTGTTGGTGGGTCGGGCCGCTCAGGTCTATCATGTTGTAGCCACTGAAGGCCACTGGACAGGCTGCTCATGAGATCCGGCCATGAACCAACATTGGATGAATATCTGTCTGAACATGCGATCTGGTCGCATCACACTTCCTGATCAAACGTTCACAGTTTACTGATGAATACAATGGGATATCAGGGTTGGTAAGGAAATGCTATGAGGAAATAAGAAAATTCCAATTATTAACCTGTAAATCACACCAAAAAAAACTATTCCAGATTGTCAGACGGCGTGTCAGATGATGATTATAAGGCTGATTTGTATCATCCAAACATCTCGAAATGTATTCCAGTGAAAAAGAAAACGTGTGTTTGAATCACTTCAATTTGGGGAAAAACTGATCAATTTCTTGGGTTGAAAGGTGCTAATCATAAGCAACACTTTTTTCACACATAACTTATTTTTTGTAACAAGCAGGTTTAAAGAGTATTGATACATTTGTAGAAGAGGTTGAGGGAGAAACAGATACTACACAGTGGAAGATAAGTTTGGCCAATTCTTGCCTGAACTCAACGCGGCAGGTTTGGTAGTAAATGAGATGGAATACATAGTTGTTTATTCCAAAACATCATGTATGTACATACTATCATATGAGTGCACAGCCAAAACCATAAAGCACCCAAGGAATAAATCTGGAAATCCACAGAAAAAGATACAAGGGGCCAGGATCAAAGAGTGTGAGAGGTATCCATCACAGCCAACATCATGCAACATGCCCAATATGCTAGGCAGAAATGATGGGCACACATCTGTTGACTAGATGGCCATGGTCAGCAAATTCATCACCCCAATTATGTAGCCAGCACATTCATACATTACCTGCAAGTTGAAGCAACTGGCTGTTGTATTCATAACCCCTGCATTCAAGCATGGGGCTTGTACATCCACCATATTCTCAATAGAATATGTATGTATGGTGGTGCCCGTGTGTGAGAAACTTCAAGGTACACCTTTCTCCTGCTGGAACTCAGAAGTGGAAGCTCTTCCCCTGCTGAGTTAAGCCGCTGAGTCAAATGGAGATATCTGCAAGCTTGTGTCCATGAACCAGCCACTATGGTAGTGATATGTAACATTCATTTGTCCCTGGTGTGAATTTTAGGGGGTTTCAAAGTTGGAGTGCGCGTGCATGCAAGCCACTTTGCATACCCAATTTGGCGGGGCGACTTGCAAGAAAATTGTGCAAGCCGGCATTCAAGTTTTCCCTTGAATGCCGGCTTGCAAAAGAAGTGCAAGACATCGTGCATCTCAGCTCCCTCTCAACAGCATCCCCACAACCCACTGCCGATATCACCCAAAACACCACACTTACTCTTGATAACACCATAAGCGTTCTACGACATCCTAAAGCTCCCCTGAAGCACTCTCGATGCCACCAAAAAACAACCAAAATAAACAAAAAGCACCTAAAAAACAACCAATCTCCTGGGAACGAGACGGTGTCGATGGCGGTGACTCAAGCATCACAATCATTCTTGATTGGTTAGGAACCGGTAACAACTACCTGCAATGGCGTGGTGATGTAGAAGGAGGAATCACCAAAACCCGACTATGCTCTGAGATCCTTCAAATCATGCAGGAGCACGGGATTACTCACCGCAACTCCAAAGGTTTTTCCGTTCCTATTTATCTTACACCGTTCATCTACTGACTCGTTTTTCTCTGCCTTTTCTCTAGGAATCCGCCAAAAGCTTGGTGATCTCCAGGCGTCCTACAACGCCGCATGCGACTGGAAAAAAAATACGGGACAAGGTATCCTGGCCAGAGACGAGATCAATGGTGTAAGGACCGTCCAAGGTGAGCTCATTTATACAGTCCAGTTTGATGTTTTTGCTGATCAACATGAACTGTTAGCCAAGGTGCTTGAAATCTGCCGTCATTGGGACAGTCTCGATCCCATAATGAGCTCCAGATCCGTTACCGAACCACTCCACGTCCGGTCCTCTCTTACTGGTGACCAACTGAGAGGTCAGCAGTCAAGCGGTCACCAACCAAGCGGTCACCCACCCAGCGATGAGAGTGCTGACGCACCCGCCCACGAACCGACTAGTGGTGCAATCACATCTGATCTTCCTGAAAATCCTCTTGATGGCTTGGACTCCATAGCAACTCCTGCTGCAACGAAGAAGAAGAACTCCAAGAAGCGAGGATCAACAGCTGGCAGTAGCCGTTCTAAAGCAAATGCCAAAAGACCTAAAAAAAAGAAGATTACGACCGAGGAACTCTACATGAAGTCCATGGTCAGCAAACGACAAGCCGATGTCACCAGGACGCGAGCAGAAGCAAGTAAAGTCAAAGTCTCCTAAATGAAGGAGCTTCGCAGTCACGGGTTGAGCCTGGAGGAGATTGAGAAGAAAGTTGCCGAAGAGTTTCCACGCCTTGCCGACATGGAGAATCCTGACGATTCCAGCTCTTCATCATCCAATTCTGATAACTCTAGTGAATAGCCTGACCAACCTTTAGATTTAATCATTCTAGTGGATAGCTTGAACCAACATTTATAGTTTTCTATGGGAAGACAGATGTTTTAGAATGAGATCGACTGAGTAGAACTTTTTTCTTTCTTTCTTGTGTTGTTCTTGTGTCGGTTTTCTTTTCTGAAATGAGATTTTTTTGCAAAATACCAACCAATTCATGTTAAAGAGGATCAATCACTCTCATTGTTGACACACAGAGTCGATCTCTCTCAAACAATCATTTCTCTTTGATTGTAACTTTTTGAGATCAAAATTGATCAATTGATATTCATTTGATCTATTGTTGGTCTTGGAGAGGAAAGTACACCAAAGCAAAGATAGGTATGGGAAACGACAGATAGAGTGATGAGAAACGGAGCGAGATAACAGATTGAGGGACGTGAGTGAAAAAAGCAATATAATTTTAATCTAAGTAGTCAATGACTTCTTGAAAAACTCGGTCGCAAAGTTGATTCCCCAAGCTGGCTTGTCCTCTCCTAGGTCCATCTGTTTCTTGCTCAATCTCCTCATCATCCTCCAGTTCGGGTGGATTGTAAACATCTGGAGAGCTATCGCCAAGGAGGAAGTTGTGGAGGATCACACAAGCACTTATCCAGTGGTTAATCTTGCCCAACGATCCTACGGAGCTCAGATCCTTTCGTAGGCCTTGTAGACTCTGAAATCGACCTTTCAAGATGCCTATGCAATGCTCATTGCAAACCCTCAAAGAGGCTAAGTGCTGATTGAATTGTTTCTTTGGTCGTGGCATCGGGCCATTTGCTGGTTGTTTAAATGCCGGAATAAGGTTCTCTGAAGTTGGAAAACCTGAATCGCCAATGAGATATTCCCCCGGCGAGAACAAGGAACGTCGTTTCAGGTTTAGCTCCGAGTTTTCCCAAAGACGTGTGTCATGGCAGCATCCTGAGGGAAAAGGGAGGTAACACGTTAACAAAACAAGACAGAAATCTAATCGGATGGGTCATGAGCTTACCTGGCCATCCCGATAAACAGTAAAGTATCTGTTTTGTCTCGTCACAAACAATCAATGCTGCAAGGCCGTAGCTTCCTTTCCAAGAATAGTAATCTTGAGAATCAACCGATGGTTTCTCGTCCAGTGGAAAAAGAGTACCGTCCACAAATCCAACACATTGCTTGAAGCCGGTGTAGCTGCCAATATGGGAGGAGATCTCCTGCCGTCCGTGAACATCCGGCCAGCACACGTATTTACTGAAACGGAAGGTTATGAGTGTAGAATTAGATAATAATCAAGAATAAAATCAACTTGCGATTGGAGAGAGAGGATTGCTTCAACTACACGTGAGCAGTAAAGTATGACCGTTCCCTCGGAGATGCGGAAGAATCGAGACAGCATCCCTACAGAAGAACCGTTTCCAAAGGTGCCCATTCTCTTGAGTGTAACCATGAGTTGATCCTTCACCGGCCTCTGCGGGATGTTGGATTGATTGTGAAAAACTGGATGGGACTTGATCTCGTCCAGGAGTTGATAAAAAGAATGTTGGGTCATTTGGAACTCTTGCTTGAAGCAAGCCTCATCCAAGTCAAACAGGAAGGAGCCAATGTTGGGAGCTCGTATGATGCGAACACGTTCCTTCATATAGCGCCGCTTCTTGAGATGGATCAGTGCAACAAGAGCATCCCCGAGATCACTGTCTTCACCTGAGGAGTCTTCATCGGGTTCCTTCCAGAGAGAGTTGATGATTGATCCATTGATTTGAGTGCGAATGATCTGGGTCATTCTTTTGATAGCTTTTCCGCGTTCTGTTTCTCGTGGCATGGTAAGAGAGTAGATCGAAAAGGGGTGGTTGATCTTTGTGGTTTGAGTTGAGTTTTTTTGGCAGAGTTGGCGTATGCAAGGCAACGTACCTTCCTGAGACCAAATTTGGGGTGCTCAAAGTACTTTTTTATTTTTGCGGGGTGCAAGTCATTATGCAAAATTGACTGCATGCACGCGCGGGCCAACTTTGAATCCCACTTTTTTTTTAACAAGACATGCAAGAGGCAGCTCTGCTTCTCCATGAATGCCATGGGCACTCAAGGCCATGATGTTCTCTCTCTGATTATAGAAAAGAACATGTGCTCGGCTCCAAAGCTTCAAACCCATATTAGAACACGATACCAAGTCTTCAACCTGAACCTTAGATCCACCAGGGAGAGAGCGCTGGCTGGATGGCGTGGGGGGTTGAATCAATGCTTGTCAAAGGTTACTTATAATAAATTAGACCAAAAGAAGAAATACCACAAAAACGACTATATTTGTCCCCACCGTTCATTCACTCATTCATTTTATCCTAAAAAAAGAAACAAAGAGCGGGGGAAGCAGACAATAAACACCTACCGCCTACACTCAAACAAGAGAAAGGATGCATTGTGAACACCACCAAACAACCCGCCCTCTGTCCATCCATCCATCCTCGACGAGCAAAGCACGCCGACGGATTTCAAAAAGAGAAGAGAAAAAAAAAAGAGAAGAAGATGTTTAAACAGAGGAAGAAGCAGCAGCAGCAGTGGAGGAGGACTCGGGTTGCTGATGATGAAGATGATGCAACTGCTCGAGCAACTTTTTGATCACGTGGATGGCCTTGGGGTCCAGCTCGATGGAGAAGGTGAGCTGCTTGATCGCCAGGTTCTTCTGCCCAAGCTGCATGTAGATCTTGCCCAGTAAGAACCGCACGTTGAATTCCGTCGGCACCATGTCCACTAGCTTTTCCAGCTCCGTCTTCGATTCCTGTCGTTATCCAATCCAACACCACACACACACAAAGTTAATTTATCATCTCAGTGCCAAGGGGAGGGGGAGTTTGTTTTTAGTGAGGATCAAGTGAGCAAGAAAGAAGAACGCACTTCGAACTCGCCCAATTCGAACAAGATTTTAGCGCGTGAGAAGCGGACGCTGGCGACGGAAGAATGGGCGACGTTGACGGCCTGGGAGAAGAAGTGGAGTGCGGGATTGAGGTCGCCTACGGCCTGATAGACCTTCGCGACGGCGGCCAAGATGAGGGGGTTATAGGGGTTAATTTTATGGGCATGGTTGAAGAAGAAGAGGGCGAGACGGAAGCGGTCCTGCTTGAAGAAGCACTCGCCGAGGCCGAAGAAGGCGTTGTAGTTCGCGCGCGAGTTGCGTCGGATGGACTCGCGGAAGAACACCAGGCTGCGGGCGTACTCGGCTAGCATCAGACTCTCGTGCCCGGATAACGTGTACCCGTAGGAACACCCTTTCCGTAGCTGCGTCGCACGCTGGAAACACTTCAAAGCATTCCCGTGGTCTGAGAGCCGGCTGAATAGGTTCCCCGTCGCTATCCATGTCTCCGACGCTTCCCCATCAATCAGCTGCAGCTCCTGCGAAAGGTACGACAGCGTCGTCGTCTTGCGTAAGTGCCACAACAGCGTCGAGTATATGTCCATGTGCTTCACCAAGTGCGGGAAACTCTCCCTCGCTTTTCTGAACGCAATTTCTGCCTGAAACAGTCATCACATCATGAGCTTTTACATATCCCCTTCATCACCTGTTCAGAATCCTTCTTTTTCAAAGCTTACCGCTTTATAATCCAGCATTTCGAACCTGGCTTTCCCGATCAGACAATACACCCTCCAGCTCCTCTGCTGATCTGAAGGGAGCGAGGCGAGAAGGTCGAGGGCATGTTGGGAGTTGAAGCGGGAGAGAGCGAGCTGGGCGGAGGCAAAAGTGCGGAGGAGGTCGAGGACCCAATGGATAGCGTGGATCTTGTCGGCTCGGAAGCGCGAGGCGGGGGGGAGGGGGAGTGAGGAGGAGGAGGCGGCGGAAGGCGGCGGGAAGGATGATGCGGGTGGCCGCTGATGATCGGGCGCGGAGGAGAGAATGGGGGTGCAAGGATGGTCCGGGTCCGTCATGTTGCTGTTGCTCTTCGCCCGCTTCGTTTCCCGCAACCCCACCTTCAGAAGTCGCCCACTGTCCAGCATCTCGCGTCTCGACAACAATCGCCCATTGCCTAGCTTGGCAGCCTGCGCGGCCGTCGTCACCGGCGTGATGGTGGCGGGGTTGGCTGGCTGAGAGTTGGGCTTGGAATTCGCATCTGGATCGGGTTGGTTGGTCGTGGTGGTGGATGCGCTACTGGTGGAACTGAGAGGCAAACGATCTTGCGATTGGGTTTGAGAGCGCGTCCGCTTGACGCTCACCAGTCCTCCTCGAGAGTGTTGGCCCATGGCTGGTAATAATGATGGGGATGGATGATCGGATTTAGCCGTCTTGATGGGGTAAAAGGGTAGAGGGGAGGGGGCGGGCATGGGCGGAGGATGGTTGCAAGCAGAGGTAGATTTGTTGTGCTCAAAGCCGTGGCGTAGGTTGGGAGTGGATGAGATGGGTATGGGGTGGTCATATGCTGAACCGGGGCGAGGTGCATCTCCGATCGCAAAGTTGAACGAACTGGTAGGTAGAGGGCTGGGACGATTGAGGTTGGGCGTGGATGGGGTGGCGTGGCTGATGAAGTTCGAGTTGAGCTGAGCGCGTTGAATGGATTTGGGAGGGTACGATGGATGATGATCGAATGAGTTGACCACAAAGCTGCTGTTCCGACTGCTGTCTCCAAATGAATTGTCCATGAGCATCTGTTTGTGATGGCGATAGAGTCCATTGGTCCCCATGATACGGAAGGTGTCTTTGGGAGCCAATGGTGGTGGCTTGGGTTTGATGGGTGCGTTGGAGACAATCGGTAGATTATTAAAATTGCTATTAGGTTGTTTAATATTATTATTATTAGTGGTGGTGGAAGATGATGATGATGATGAATGCGGGGTGCAAATGATATATTGATCGTCTAATTCCATGTATTCAGGTAGAAAGTGATCGAGATGAGGGATATTGAAGAATTGATTGGGATCGACTTCTTCTTCTGTTGATATCGTCTGGCATAGTCCTTCGAATGCTTCCCAGCATAAGTGGCCATCTGGCGTGGATTCGAGTGCCTTTCGATAGAATTGGTTTGCCTTTTCGTACTCGTGTGAGTTAAACGACAAGTTGGCCAGATGGGTGTACGTGGACGATGAGCTAGTGGTAGATTGGTTCAAGTATGAAAATAAATCTGAACCCCCCCAAAAATAGACCGTATATCTACTAATCAGCACATTTGTTTCTCTAAAGAATGCTTGTGAGAGAGAAGTAGGTACCTTGTTGATCATGGTTAGATATTCCGAATTGGTCTATTGCCTGGAGGTACACTTCCAGACCTTCCTTTGGACGATCGATCATGTTGCAGGCTTTTGAGTAGATGAGTGCACAGCGAGTACTGGCGAGATTAGCTGGCTGTTGGTTTGAGATTTTGATGGGAGTCTTAGCAGGTGAGTTGAAGGGATCGTTGATGGTGAACTGGTGGTGGTGGTGTGTATTATTATTTCCGATCCCGTTCCCTCTTGCCTTCCCCTTCCCCTTCCCTTTGGTGTTGTTCTCCTGTTCTTCTTCTTCCTTCGGTCGAGTTGTGGTGGTGCTACTATGATCCACCGTGGGTAGATAGACGGGGACATTTCTGAGGAGATGGATGGTTGCGCGGTACTGCTTCAGCTCGTACAGACAGAGTGCCAGGAAGTAGGTCGCTAGTTCCGACGAGGGGATGAGCACATGCAGTCGCTCTGCAAAGAAGAGCGCGGAGGAAGTGAGCTTGGATCGGAGTAGTCGGAGAATAATGAGCACGAGCAGATTGACGAGTGAGTTGGAAGAAGCCATTGCATTCCTTCAGAGTGGAAAAAATAAAAAAAATAAAAATCCCGACTTTTGTTTGTACTCGAACTCAGGCAGCACCACGGGGGAATCCACCGGGGGAACCCTCAGCGTCAAGAGACAACCAACAGAACAGTTGAGAAGAGCAGAAGGAAAGAAAAAAAGAAAAAAAATGCTGTTCGACACGCCAGGATGGAACATCAATAACGCAAACATCAAACAGAACAAAAGGAGGAAGAGGAACAAGAAACAGAAGGAAGAAGAACCACAAAAAGAAGAAGAAGAAGAAGAAGAAGTAGTAGAACAACAGCCAAAGAAAAAAGTAGCACCAGTAGGAATCAACCTGCAAAGCAACTCCAACTTGGACGGATCACGATTCAGGATACTCAACGAAACATTGTACACCAGCACGGGGGAAGAAGCACTCAAACTATTCCAAGAAGACGAACAGAACTCAACGAACAACAACAATAACAATTTCCAGATTTACCATCGGGGGTTCCGATCTCAAATCCAACAATGGCCAGAGAACCCGGTGCAAGTCATCGCCAAAGACTTGATCCAAAACACCTCCTCTCCAATCCTCATTGCAGACTTGGGTTGTGGGGAAGCAACCCTAGCTAAATTGCTCGCGGCGAGTCATCGCCATTCTCACTTCAGCACACTCAGCTATGATCTCATGGCAGACCATGAAGGCTGGATCACGCTGGCCGAATGCTCATCCTCTATCCCGCTGCCCGGCTCATTCAACGATCGCACCAGAAACGGAGTCGTGGATCTCGTCGTTTGTTGCTTGAGCTTGATGAGCACTGATTGGGTGGGAATGATTCTAGAAGCGAGAAGAATACTGAAACAAGAGTAAGAAAACACAATCTTATCATACTCTCAAAATCTATTATTTATTCTGACTTTCTCTTCTTCAGTGGCCAACTTCAAATCGCTGAAGTCACCAGTCGCTTCATCGACATCCACCAGTTCATCCAATTCATCACCAAGCTAGGCTTCACCGCCACCAGCAAACCTGTAAGAAACGAAGTTCCTCTTACATATGTATCATAACATTCGGAAATTAATCAATATGTCCCTCTTTTTTTTTTTTTCTTCTGGGGACGGGGGATCAGGACGAGTCAAACAGCCATTTCATCCTCTTCAAGTTTGCCAAATCGACTACTTCGCTCAATCTGAGCGACCCTAAGACGAAAGAAGAAACTATCCAATCCGGCGCTAAGCTGCTCAAACCGTGCATCTACAAACGTCGGTAACCATTCTCCCTGTTTCTTACCCCGGTCCCACGCCATTCTTCATCTATACAACATGTTATTATTTTATGAAGCAAAGAACACGAAATATATATATACCAAGAGAAACATGTTGTTTTTCATGAAAGCCCATCAAATCACCATCTTCTTCTTCTCTGCTTCATCGTCCATTTATCCATCAAGTTATATAACATATATGATCAAACCAAAAACAAACCCCGTCGTGAACTCTTTGTTCCAGTGGAATTATACCTCGTGTGAACATCAACATGAAAAAAACAAGTGACATGATCCATGTCTTGATCCATAAAACAAGCTCACTAGAAAAATAAGTGCCCATCTTGCCTTGCTTCTTTTCCGTTTTTTTTCCCACTAACAAAATAAAAGGCAGGCAGAGATGGGAAATAATAAGCTTTGTATCCATTTAGCCAGCCAAGATGAGGAGAGGAATGATGTGAGAAATGGGAGCACTTCTTGTGACAAAACAAACCCACTTTTTCTGCTGCAGTTCCACATCCCCCACCCCAAATTGAATCATGGGATGTCACAAGAGTGTATGCATCATTACGTATCTTGTCATTTTTCCAAAGAAATGCAGCCTGAGATGGACATAAAAATATGGAGGGAAGAAAACACAGATGAGAGGTTCTCATTGTTAACCTGTATTATTCATTCCCCATAGAAGGACATGGAAGTTTGGAAACCAGATCATATCATCTTAGCAGGTACAACCAGATGAATCCATATATCCACTCCAAGCTGACACTCAATCATGGCCTTGTTTAGACATCCCTCATGGACAAAATAAAATTTGAACTGCATTCTTGTTCTTCATTTTTGATGAATGGAGTTTTTCAACTTCTGATCTCACAAGGATGAAAAGTTTTTCTTTTATGTATCATCTGGATCAGGATCAGCAAATTGTGAGAAGAATGGTGGATTTCTCCAAGACTTCACCATGCCAGTGGCAGTGGACACAATACTGAGTCCCTAATTTAAAGTAGTCAGTCAGTTTCTGCATTCAACTCACCACTATCTGAGGATTGCATTTCACATTCTATGTACAGAATCTGTAACCTGATTGCATTACATGACCCATTCTTGTCCTCAGTGCTTGTTGAAATACAACAAGTCATTCCCTTTGTACTAAAGAGTACAAGTGTGTTGGATATGTAAGCAAGCAGGTTGAAATTTTTGTTATAGGTAAATGTCAGTTGGTGGAAGTATGAGAGAAAGATAAAGGGCATTTGAGAATGGAGAGAGAAATTTTACATCTATTCACAGTAAACAAATCAGCAAGACTGATTTGGTAGAACCAGCCTATATACATGAAATGACAATTTTAGTCTTATTCAAATACTCAAGAAAAATAAAATGTCTTTCTGATGAAGATTTACATGGTAGAACCAGCCTCTATACATGAAATGATGATTTCAGTCTTATGAAAATATTCAAGAAGAAGAAAATATCTGTCTGATGAAGATGTAATGCAAATTTCAAAAATATGATTTTTGAAGAGAGCAAACTATCAAGGACCGTGCTGGTGGCCGGATTCTGAAGGGGTGAGGAGGACCAGCCCATGCAGCTACACTTTTTTTTTTGGGGGGGGGGGGGGAAGGGGGGGGGGGGGGGGGGGGGGGGCTGAGGAGGGAGGGGATCAGCCAATATCAACTGCAAAGTTGTCAAGTGATGGTTTGATTTCACATATATACTAACTTGTTCCAGCCAAAATCTAAGTTTTTCCTGGTGCAGTCACACAAGCACTTGGGTTGTTGGTATTTGGAGGATTTGTTCTATCTTGAGCTCCCTGAGGTGATTATTTTTGATTTCTGATCAACTGAATGACTGAAGCAAATTGCAATAGAAATTGTTGACTTACGGTGGTACAGCACATTCCAAAAGTGTTGGGTGAATTTCTACATAAGAATTTGCCGTCACCGGGAGCCCCGGTTCCCTGGGATGGGTCTACAGCTGTAACCCAGTCCAAGGTAGACTCATCAGAACAACAGAAATGCTGTCTACGCAAACATCCATGAGCTTACCAACTCCATGATTTGACCCAGGGAAGCCGGTGGTACAGATCTTAAATCTGAAGCCAGAATTTGGGTCACATGATAGCGCCGATACCTGCTGAAGTGCCACTTCTGACAGTGCAAAAACGACAAGTAGCAGCGAGGAAGGTTTGAAATATATCAAAGAGCTGGATTTCATGGTTTGAAGAATTGATTGTTTAATCCCGAGAATGATGCGTGAGTATGCCTACTCGATAGACTTATTTTAGTAATTGGCTGATAGGAAAACTCGATTGATTGGAGCTAGTTTGTTAGATGGAGCAGGATGTTGGAGCTAAGAATCTGCGGAAGTTAGTCCACTTTTATAGAGTCACATCTCCCTCCAGGTGGGGAGAGGTTTGTGTCAGGCAAGTGAACTTTTGTCGAATAGGTAACAGCTGGAGGTCGGTTGTGCTGTAGATTTGCCGCTTGGTGCTCAGTCTCATAAGCACTAGTTGTTGCCCCACTGGACATTTATCAGCATCACGGCTGTTCGGAAAGCTGGAAACACTCTTTACTCGGACCGGGTGCTACTGCAACCGAGCTGTGTCCTGAAGATTAGAGGAATGTTGCACGGCAGCCGGGGACTCGGACTTAGTGGGCCGTACTTAAAGCATCACTGGACTGTGGTTTGTAGATCCCCGATGGCTATATGCCCGACGAGCTTGTATCCCCCGGCAGGTGCAGGATAGGCTTGAGCCTTGTGAACCTGCCTGCGTGTTGCTGGTGAGTTTTCAGATTATGCGTGTTTTTGTCGCCGGTACATACAAAATAGAAACCACACGTTGTAACCATCATGAAGAAAAGAGTGCCGTGATCACTGATACTCACGATGGTCATCGGATTTTCGTCAGGAACTAACTGCATACTCATGAGCCATAACACGAAATCAAATGATTCAGATTTTTCATGAGTAAAAACTTGAGCCTACTTGAGCCCTCTTGAGCCCGGCCTGCAACATCGTGGAGATATTTCGGGTGTTGTCTTGAGTCTGAGATAAACAAATGTTGCATGCATTCCCAGACTTGAGTAGGACTAGTAATGAAGTTATCTCTTTCTGAATTTACTTCAAATTTTTCAAGTTAAACAGTGCATGGAAGGATAGGTTTCACATCAGACACGCACATAAGCCAACATGAGAGAGAAGAAATAGATTAGAAGAAAGAAAAGGGAGAAGAAGAAAACTAAGGAACTCATTCCTGGGAGTCAATCAAACAGTGTGTGGAACTTGAAGGATGAGGAAAGAGGACTTCCACACCTGTGGCTCCCAGGTAGACTACAAATCATGTGACATGTGTCTGACATATGATGAACAGGTGAGAAGCAGTGGAAAAGAAGAATAAGAGAAAACAGACAGAACAGGCAAAATGACTATCCCAACAAATATCACCACATAGCTTATTTTTCATCCTTTCCTACGTTTTGTTCTTTGATTTAATATTTATCATTTGGAAGATAATCCAAAGTGGAGGACTTCCTGTTGGCATTTACAGGTCTGTAGCCTGTAGATGCCCTTCCAAATTCCAAATTTGGTTACTTTATGATGAATAGTGTTGTGAACTTGTTACTTGTTGTTAAGATGTTTTAAGAAGTGTTGAGTGGAGGACTTCCCTTTGCTTGGGATTTACAAATTTGACCTTTCTGGAATAAGATTCCAAACCTCTTTTGGTGGTGGGAACTTAAATGTCAATGATTTTCACCACCAAATAAGGTTTGGAATCTGGAATGAGACCGTGTACATTTGGAATTCCAAGTGGAGGGAAGTCCTCCAGTGTTTGGTCAAAAATCCAGAATGACAGCTCTAAATTGAGAATTTAAAGTCTGGTAAACACCAATGCCATCAGACAGTCCTCCTGTAAAACCCCTCTCCACTAGAGGTTTCACAAGTTCACACACCAGGGGAGATTTTATGGCACTTGCATGCCAGTGCCACAGTGTGTGTTTTTACTACAACCCCTGCCCAGTCAACCTACAATCAACGTTCAGATAAACTTGAAATCATGGTGATGTGGGCCAGGTTATCTGGGCAACATCTTCTGAAGTCAACCACAACAAATGCTAATATCCAGAGGATCAGAATTGTAATTTTAGGATGAATGACTCCACAAATCATGTAGAACTCAGGCTGAACTTAAATCATTCTTATGATTTTATGAATTTTTACATGGCCCAGTAATGATTGGGCCATTTTTCAACAGCTTCTCAAAATACAATAAATCAAGATTTCCATTCCGCAACATGTGAAGAAATATTCTAGTGAACAAGTTTGTCTCAACCCTCATGGATCATTTCTTGGCACTTTCTAAACAATTTTTAATCTAAACAACTTGAAGAAAACTCTTTTGTATACCCTAGATGGCTGAAAATATATTTATCACAAGGATCCTAATCATATTTAGAACATGTAGACCTACATTTAGAACTCCAATGTCCCTTAGCAGTTAAATGTTGCAAATGTTATGCACAATTATATACATCCCCTGGTTTGTAGATTTTGTGAAATCCTGATTTTACCAAAAAGAATTCCATTTAAATTAGAAACGGTATATAATCAAATTTTTATCCAAGACATCTGAATTTTTAACCTCTTCACAAAGATGAGTGGGACACCTGCTAGTAGTTGGCCTCCGGAATATGCCTCTTTTAATAAAATTTTTACTTAAATATTTTCAGAGATCATTTTTGCGCAGTCACTGTGCATTTTGCACAGTGACTGTGCATTTAACATGTTTTAGATTTGCTTTATTTTTTAGATTGAACTCGGTCCACAAGTTGGACTAGAGTGGCCAGATACCAACTCCCATTGGTGACCCTTTTCCTTTTTTTGTGGTGCTTGGTCTTTTCTTGTTACATGATTGTGAAATCTGAATGAGACCCTATTGCGCGCCCGTACAACAGGGTATGCATTCAGATTTCAAAACATTTCACAGACATGTGACAGGTTGAAAAGGCCGTTTGCACTGTTTTAAACAAAAAATGTGTAAAATGGGACACCTTGGTCACAAATCCCAACAATCCTTTGCTGGAAAAGTTGGCCCGAGCCAAAAAATGTACGTGTGGGGGTAGGTTCAGAATCAATTCTTCATATTTTTGAATTAATATAAACTGCCAGACCAAATACAATGAATTGTGGCATCTCACAAACGTAAGATTGTAAGTTCAGTTCTTTATCAGAAAAAAATGCATATTTTTCCTTTTTGCCTTGAACAAAAGTAGATAAAACAGAATTTCATTGACTTTGATAATGAAGAAAAGTAAATGGGTTGAAAAGAATAATGATATCAGAATCATGATTGTTTTGGGGTCAGTTCAGGTTTGTTGCTTCATTTTTTTGACATGAGTGTAATATAACATCAATTATACATCAAGTAACACATGCTGTGAGATTCCCAGTGACTTGGAACTGCATTAATCGAATCATGCAGGATGAATGTGATTGCATTCTAACACAGTTCAAACCAAAAAGTGGTATGAGTTCAGCAATGGCACCGGTCCACAGGTGCCACAAAATCATCCCTGGTGACATTACATAAGCATTGACTCTATCTAGTTCACCCTCTCCCGCTCCCTCCTAGCTCAGTAGAGACTTCAACTGACCACTTCCTTTACTGAGCTAGGTAAGTCCCTTCGCACTTCACTTCTTTCCATTTCCTTAGTCCCTTCTTATCATCATTATTGTATATAGCAGAGACTTTGACTGACCACTTCCTTTACTGAGCTAGCCAGTAGAAATTCATTCTTCTGTGTTGGGTTCTAGAAGTCTCTCCAAGGTCCTTGACCTTGCCCAAACCACATATCTATGTACGGCTCAGTGAAGAGGAAACATACCTCTTACACTTTTTTTCTTTAACCCAATCCAACCTTTCGCTCCGACGTATCGTTCCACTCTGAGTGGTGTTGATGAACACTCAACACAACACTTCTTCTTCTGACCTTGCTTTCACCAACGACCCGGACGCAATCATACGTGCCACCAACGCTCTGCGTCGCGAAGCCCAAGCCACTGTTGCCTGCGCGCAGGCTATCGCCATTGCACGCATCTTGGCGCAACGCCTCCCCACCCTTCCTGTTTCTCCGCCTCCAGCAGACCTTCCTGCATCTGCCCCCCCATCGACGTCCCAACCCCTGCACCCGTGCTTCCTTGGTCTACCACACTGGCTGGCTCACCCCCGCCATTGCCTCTGCCTCCCTCCGGCCCAGCTCGTTCGTCCATGGCGGACCCACCCCCAAATAATCAACTTCCCCCTGTTGCGGTCCATATGGCCCAAGCCCTTGCTGCAGAAGCATCCGCGTTGGCCCACCGACAGATCCACCCTTCACAAAAAGGGCAGGGTCGGCATACTTTACATCCCCCCCCTCCTGATCCCACTGGCCACCCGCTTGTCAACCCTGACGCGCATGTGCCGGACCCTTCCCCCCCTCCTGATCCAACCAATCACCCGCACTTTGACTTCATGCGGATGATCTTGGAGGCACAACACGCAAGCATTTGTCAAGCCCAAGTGGACCTCGATGCCCAGGAGGCCAAGCAAGTAGCTAACGCGGATTGGATTGCCCGCCTTGAGGACGCCATTTTGCTGCTCTTGGTGAAACACAAGCCCCCTCTGGCCGCTGACAAGTCTGCTTCAAACCGCCCTTCCGGCCGTGTGGACCTCCAGCGCTTCCGAACGGCTGATGCCCCGGTTTACTCTGGTCCCTACCACGTGGTGGAACCCTTCCTTAAGTGGATCAATGCGGTCCAGATTTTTTTCTCCTTGACCGGAGTCACTCATGACATGGACAAAATCATCCTCATTGGTTGCCTCATTTGTGAAACAAACACTCTTTCTTTCTACTCCAGAAGCTTGGATTCCTTCTTCTCCCTCAGCTGGTCCGATTTCAAACTCCGACTCTTCTCATTTGCCCTCCCTCCTTTGTGGCGCTTGAAACTTTGCAAGCAGTCCCAACAACTCTGGATGGGTGAGTCGGAAACGTTCACGGCGTACAGCACCAGAGCGCGCACATTGCAATCTCTCCTCAACTTTGATGCGCCAAGCCTGTCGGACTTGGATCTCGCCAAAATCGTCATCTCCGGCCTTACCCCGGAATTGAAACCCTGGACAGCCAACTTTGAACTGCTTGAAGCTTCCCCCTTCGACTATAACAACTTCAAGAAACGGGTCCTGCGACTTTTAGAGAGTGTCAACGCTCGACGCTCCACTGGTTGCATGCGCCAGAACGCTCCAGCATCTACCTCGACGTCCACACCCTCCCCCTCCGACCGACCGGGCCGCAAGGATACCATCTGGAGGATTCACTCCTATCTTGACTCCCAGGGCCGATGCCATCACTGCAAGAAGAATTGTGGCAGCGCCCCTGGGTCCTGCACCAATCCCATCAATCACGGATTTGTTGAGATCCCAGCATCTTTTGTCACCCCATCAAAACCGCCCAACTACAAGCCACCTAAGGCTTCCAGCCCCGCTGTCTCTACCATGGGCCGCCCCACCCAGCCACCAGCTGGCTGACCTGCACAGCGTCCCGCAGCCGTTGTGGCGGTAGAGGATTCCTCCCTTTTCCCAGACTTGGACAGCGCGTCTATCGCGGCCCTGGCAGCCATCAATGAGGAACTCAGCCTCACTAAAGAGGAAGGGTACGTATCTCCTGTCTCTCCCCCTTGGATTGTTCTCCCTCTTCACCACAAGGGCACAGATTTATGTGGACTTTTGGATACTGGTTCAGAGATCAACCTGATCTCTGAACAGGCAGCTCCTCAAGCCGGCTTGGCTCTTCTCCCTCTCCCAACTCACACCATGGTTTGGCTTGCCCTTGTGGACAATTTGCTGGCTCCCTTCTTCCTTAAAGAATACAATCTGGCTGATCTCTGCGACCCAAATTCCTTGTATAAATTTTCTGGTGTTCTCCTCAAAGTCGGCCCAATCAGTGGGGGTTATGATATGATTTTGGGCACCCCCTTTCTCTCCAAATTCCATGTTTCTGTCTCTATCTCCCCTCAATCTATTCAGTGCAACCGTTTGGGCACTCTTATCTCCAGTATCATCACTCAACCTGCAATGAAACCCCTTTCTCACCCTTCTTCTTCCTCCCTTGAGGCAGTGCGCCCCGTCCCTGAGTGCACAGAACATGCTATCCTGCAAGAGTTTGCCGACTTATTTCCAGAGGACATCCCAGCACGAGGCGGAAGCTTTAGGTCTTTTTTCCAATGGCTCCTTCCCGTCCAAAATGCAGGAAATCCAATCCAAAATCCGTCACAAAATTATTCTCACTGATCCTAATGCCGTCATCAACAAGAAACAATTTCCTTACCCGCGTAAGTACCTCGTCGCTTGGCGCAAGCTACTGGACCAGCATCTCAAGGGGGGAAGGATACGCTGATCCTCAAGTCAGTACGCATCCCCAAGCATGATAATTCCAAAGAAGGATCCGTCCGCTCTCCCACGCTGGGTATGTGATTACCGCACTTTAAATAGCTTTACTGTTAAGGATCAGTCCCCTCTCCCTAATGTAGATGAACTCATCAGGACAGTAGCCGTTGGGAAGGTTTTCTCCATTCTGGATCAAACAAATGCCTTCTTCCGGACACGCATGCACAAGGAAGACATTCCCTTAACCGCTGTCAAAACTCCGTGGGGATTGATGGAATGGGTTGTTATGCCAATGGGACTTACAAATGCCCCGGCAACTCACCAGGCTTGTTTGGAAGAAGCACTTGGCGATCTCATCAACAACATTTGTGTTGTTTATCTGGAAAATTATGTGGTTTTCTCTCAGTCGGCGCCGCAACATCTGGAACATCTTTGGTCGGTTCTATCCAGATTACGCGCGGCCAACCTCTTCTGTAGTTCCAAGAAGACAAAACTGTTCCGGGACGAAGTCAAATTTCTAGGACATTGGGTTTCCTCAAACAGGGTCCGTGCCAACGACAAAAAAATTTGGGAAATTTTCACCTGGCCCTCTCCCACCTTGCCGCAAGGTGTTAAAAAGTTCCTCGGAACCATCCAGTGGATGAAAAAGTTTATCTGGGGGATACAATGGTACGTTGGCACGCGAACCCCCCTAACCAGCACCAAACTTGCCCCAAAGGACTTTAGATGGGGGGCTGCGGAGGAATCCGCATTTAACAATATCAAATGTATTATGACGTCTTTACCTTGTCTCAAAAATGTCAACTATGAATCCAATGATCCCCTCTGGCTATTCATGGACACAAGCAGCACAGGTCTCGGCGTGGCGCTGTTCCAGGGGAAAGACTGGAAAGGCGCCTCCCCCATTGCTTACGAGTCACATCAAATGTCCCCAGCTGAGCGCAACTACCCTGTCCATGAGTAGGAGCTCCTTGCGGTCGTCCACGTGTTGCAAAAGTGGAAAATGCTACTCCTTGGGATGAAGATTAAATTCATGACTGACCACCATTCTCTCACCTATCTTCTCAAGCAGCGCAATCTCAGTCGTCGCCAGGCCCGTTGGTGCAAACTGCTAGCGGACTTTGATTTACACTTTGAATATATTTGGGGCCAAGACAATACTGTCTCTGATGCACTCTGCCAATAAGAATCGCCAGATGAACCACCTCAGGTGGAGATCACCAACATTTCTGCGGTTGCAGCTCTCACGGAGTTCGGGTCGGTCCTCTTGGACACCCTCAGAAAAAAATCCTGGAACATTACGCTTCTGACCCTTTCTGCTCCTCCCTGCGCAAAGTTTTGCCTCTGCGTGAGGACTGCGTGGTTTGCAAAGGCCTTTTCTTTATTGACGGATGTTTAGTTATTCCTCCCGGTGGTAACATACAGACCTCTCTCATCAAAGAGGCCCATCACCGTCTCGGACACCTTGGGTACAAAAAAACCATTGTTGAGCTGTGGTGTGATTTTTTTTGGCCACACATGGCTAAGGACGTCCGTGGTTTTGTTCAAGCATGCACAACGTGTCAACGGACCAAGGCTTCTAACTCTGCTCCCTCCGGTCAAATGCTTACTCCCACGTTCCCTCGCATCCCCCTTCTGGATATCTCCATCAACTTTGTAGGGCCCCTTAAGGCAAATAACCATTACGACATGATTCTCTCATGCATGCGTTGACTTTCTGGTTTCACCCAATTGATAACTACGCTCCAAACTGACACGGCTGAACATACAGCCACTCGTTTTTTCAATGGCTGGCTTTTGTTATTTGGAGCTTTGACAACAATCATCAGCAACCAAGATAAAACCTGGACATCCAAGTTCTGGAAAGCGTTAATGGACCTGCTGTCTGTCAAATTCCACGAGTCGTTGGCATTCCATCCTCAAGCGGATGGACGCAGCAAGCGTACCAATTGTACCGTGGGACAGATTCTTTGAGCACACACGGCTAAGCATCAGAGAAAGTGGCTAGAGTCCTTAACCGCGGTGGAATACGCTATTAATTTGGCAGTCAACGTTGCTATGGGATTCAGTCCTTTTCAACTGCTTTTTGGACATCCCCCACACCTCTTCCCCTCCTCCACCGCTTGCTCCGGCCCCTCTGATCTTCCTGCAAACATTCCCCCAGCCCTGTCTAAGTGGCTATGTCAACGCAAGGCATGCTGGGCATCAGCGTGTGATGAGCTTTGTGTCCAGCGGATCAAACAAGCTGCGCAACACAACAAGCGCCACAAGCCGGCCCCAGACTTCCCCGTCGGCTCCTTCATTCTCCTGAACTCGGCTGATTGGCGCAACCGTTGTCAAGCAGGGTCCAACAAGCTCAAAGAGTGATTTGAAGGACCCTATCAGGTGGTGCGCACATTTAACTTTGGCCAATCAGTAAAAGTACTTCTCCCCAATGGCAACGGCTGCCATCCCGTCTTTCACGTCTCTAAAGTCAAGCCATTTGTGGAGAAGGTTGCAGGCGACAAAATTGGGTTGTTAAGGAAGTAAGTTCCTCCCAATTGTGCACCTGCCGTAGTGATGACTACATTCGTGGGTGTGAAGCATTACCTTGGCCACTCTGTGAACATCCATCCTTTGCCTGGCATCTCTTCTTTTATAGGCCCCGGCGCAATCCTTGCTTGGCCTGGATTCCTTCTTGTTTCACCTCAAGCCCCTTGGAGCTACGTTCCTTGTTTCAATTCAAGATTCTTGTTTCATTGGCCTCAAGACTTCCCTTCAGTTCACACCTTCCCTAATCCTCGCGGATCCCTCCCTTCCCCTTCCCTCAATCCTTCCATGTTGTTTTTTGTTCTTTCTTTCTTTCTCCTTTTTTTCTCTCCATTTCCTTTTCCACTCCGATATCTTTTGTTCTTTTGCATCCTCCTTTGTCAGATCTTTTTATAGGGGGGGAGACTGTAAAACCCCTCTCCATTAGAGGTTTCACAAGTTCACATGACATAAGCATTGACTCTATTTAGTTCACCCTCTCCTGCTCCCTCCTAGGTCAGTAGAGACTTTGACTGACCACTTCCTTTACTGAGCTAGGTAAGTTCCTTTGCACTTCACTTCTTTCCATTTCCTTAGTCCCTTCTTATCATCATTATTGTATATAGCAGAGACTTTGACTGACCACTTCCTTTACTGAGCTAGCCAGTAGAAATTCATTCTTCTGTGTTGGGTTCTAGAAGTCTCTCCAAGGTCCTTGACCTTGCCCAAACCACGTATCTACGTACAGCTCAGTGAAGAGGAAACATACCTCTTACACCGCTCGTGAATTTTTTTGTTGGAAAAGTAGATAATCTTGTTGATCACTTCAGTCAAAATATTCTCATAGAGATTTTTGCCATTTTTCCTCACCAATTGCATGTTATTGTACTATATCCAATGTTGAACTATTCTCCAACAGACTTGATAGTTGTCTTTTACTTTATGATACCATCCAGTACTTTTTGTTTGAGTAAAGGGTTGGAATTTCAATAACTTGTGAACTTTGTCTTCCCAATTTTCTCTCTTCTTCAAAAAAATACCGGCCTCAAGTTGAAAAAACACATGCTTGATGTATTCCAAGGGTTTTTCAATTTCATTTAATGTTAATACATCTTGCTTATGCTCCTTGTAAAATAAAAGAACAGAGATAATCAGAAGATGTGTGATTTTGGTGACCTCTACAATGAATTCTTTGATGTCTCCCAATATGTTTCCACTGGATGATGGACTGTTGGCAAATTTCTCTTAGATTCTGGTTGATAGGTGAGGGGAGGGGGGGCCGA
Source organism: Puccinia coronata f. sp. avenae (assembly GCA_002873125.1). Classification (NCBI taxonomy): domain Eukaryota; kingdom Fungi; phylum Basidiomycota; class Pucciniomycetes; order Pucciniales; family Pucciniaceae; genus Puccinia; species Puccinia coronata. Next base: position 89,112 of record PGCI01000259.1, on the reverse strand, counting down.
GGGCTGTTGAGCAACCGACTGAATTGCCGAAACCTCCGCTGAGGTTCCCTGTTGGTTACGTCAAATGAAGCTTTCTTGTTGTTTGAGGGAGACCAGGAGATTCAAACAATTCAAACTCCATGTATGAGTTATTGGGACCACGGGCTTCAAGCAACGGAAGCATAACTTCTTGCTTCAACAGATGACTCTGGACTGATTGTAGAGCGCGCTGAGATTGCCGCCCGGTCGGGTGGTCATTGCATCAATCTCCATTGCATTGGGATCATGCATGGGTGGCAAAGGCTGGTGCTGTGGAGGTTGGGGAAGGCCCTGAGGCGGGGCCAATGACAAACGGGGTGGCCGGAATTGGGTGGGAATAGCGCTAGAAGGTCGAGTTGGGCAGCCGCCTCTGTGACAAGTTCTATGCGGGCTTCAAGTGTATCCGCCGCTCGCCATTCCTTGCTCATCGCCTTGTGGATGATACGCGGGTTTAAACCAGAGACATAGCGTTCAATTTTGGCCGCCTCTACATCTTTGACAAGATAGGCAAGGGAACAAAACCTAGAATTATACTCCCCGATTGTGGAATCCCGCTGTTTACATGCCGCAAGAGCCCTCTTGGCGTTCTCTTTCATGAATCTGTCGCCAAAGACCAAAATCAGGCCCTCGATAAAGGACTCTACCAAAAGAAGCACCGAGATTGTGAATTCAATGCCGTCCAAGTCGGCATATGGGCTGAAGTTGCCTTGACGCCGCGTGTTGTCGTTGACCAGAGAGGTGTACCAATTCTCCGCCGGAGACGTGTGCTTCCAATGATCCAATGGGCAATAACCGAAATGTCTTGAGATCCAAACGATCCTTCTTGACTCTGACTGAAAATGTCAGCTTGCTACTATGACAGAGCCAACCTGACAAAAGTAACATAAATAGAGACATTATTACTACAATATTAAGACCCAGTTATATGACTAATAATGTACAAAAAAATCAGTTTACTTATTTTTATCCAATGAGCTTAGCAAAGACCTGGCACCATAAAAATAAGTAATAAATTAAAATAACCACTACTTTTTACAAAAATACTAAATAACTTCTAAACCTTGAGGATAACTTAGAATATTATGTCATATTCTGAATCCTCATGCAAATTAATGTAGGGTCCCTCACTGGAAGTACCCCTAAATTCCTACTCCTTCACCTTGAAACAATTACCCGTAAGAATTGGCCACAAACATATGTCACACAGACATTACACACGTATGCACTTGTTACATATGCATACTATATGTGAAATGACCAATTATGGACTTATAATTGAGGTGTTGTGTATAGTTTGGGAGTTAGGCCCAATTGGGGTTTAAACCTCCAACCCCGCGCGTGGATTATATAATCCAATTGGAAATTGGCCAAATGCGTGGAAATAGCTAATCCCCTAGTTACCACATATATACAAGTGTAACTAGGGTAAAAGTAGATTCTACGTGGTTTATTTACAAGGTTTTATTAATAAAAACCTTGAATATATAAGAGTAACATAGCCAGCGTGGCCTTTAATGATTGGCCTTAGCCATTTGTGGCCCATTCGCGTCATTTGTGGCCCATTTCAGATACATTCACACGTCAGTGTTGCTATGTACCTTAGTTACAATGACTAAATAAGTTATTAAGGTCATGGAAAGCACTTGTGACACAGAATTAATGACCAGCAGTGTCATTGGGATGAGCCTTGTTAGTGCCAATCTCCCAAATTGGCCACATTGCACTGAAAACCAGTTACTACACGCACACAGGCAGAAAGGTCCTCCACTATGAGTGAAATTAGTATATATAGAGCCCTCTTTCCACACCAAAAGTTGTTGATCATCATCAATTATTATTACAGTCAATCAGTTACGCCGTGTCCTGTCCTTATTTCAGTTACTCTGCCCTGTTTTGCCTGTTTTATCCGTGGTGTTCTCATTAAATCAACCATCCTACGTGTCCAGCTCCTGCGCAGAAACCCTTCAATCTACCCAGCAGCTCTACTTCACCCCCCTACGTGGCTTTTTGGCTTGAAAGAAGCAATAGTGAGTACTTCTTTCATCCTTCTGTCCCCATTCTGGTTCCTTAATTGGAAAAGCACTTTGGTACCACCTTCTGTTACGCAGAAACCCATTGTTTGCTTAATCAGATACCACCCTGCTTTGCAGATCTCTGATTTAGAGGGCATCTACAAACACTACAGACATTTTCAATTCTACCCAGAAGGAAAATGTGAACTTGGGATGGGAACAACATAAACTCAATTTTACAAAAAATGGTCAGAAGTGAAAGATAAGCTATACTGAGCATGCTCAGCAATTTTTTTTTTTTTTACAAACTGAGCAGAAATCATTTTTATTCATTCTGGCAACTTTAGGGGATTTTGCTGAGCATGCTCAGTTTTGCTCAATTTTTATTACTGAGCCATTTTGTTGAAAAAATTTAACATTTTGCCTAACCCAAACAGTAGTTTTTTCTTTGGGTAAAATTACAAATGTTTTTAGTGAAACACCCCTGCGCCAGCAGGCCCCTCTATAAAAAAGAATTATATTCTTTTTATCTCTTCTTTACTACTTTTCTACGTGAAATTACCCCACTTTACCCTTATTTTGCATACTTATCACCTTGTGTAGCTAAAAGGTACTAGCCCTTGGCATCACAGAGGCTGACAGAAAAAGAAAAGATCTAGGTCGGAGAAAATCACGGATCAAACGGAGGAAGGTGAGCAAATGGGATGGTTCACCTGAGAACCTCAGGTCCGGTATCTTCATTGGCTCCATACAGGCTAGGTGATCAAATTCGGGGGCCCCTAGCGCACGGTAATGTCCAGAGGAGCCAGGCAGTGGAGGTGGAGGTGGCGGATACTGGTGGGGATGGTCAAAACAAAGGTGCGGTGCCTCGTGCGGCTGATAACGCAGCTGCTCCAGTGGGGGTGGGGGTTGAGGGGGGTTTGGTTGTTGCGCATTGAACATCATCAAGTTCCTCATCATCTCCATGATCTCCGTCAGAGCGCCCTCTACGCGTGCCACGTCCTGGGTGAGTCGTTCCACGCGTGCATCCGACGCAAGACCGGACTGGGCTTGATTCTCTGTTCCTGAATTATTTTCATCCAGAGGCATGATGGCTAAAGGAGCTCCCGGAAGCCCAGGACGACGCGGCAAAAGGAGATGAAGGGGGAGTGCCGGAGGATACTTGGGAGGGATGGTCAGATGGGGAGGTGGGGGTAAAATGGGGTGGGAAGGGGTTGAAGACAAAGGTGGGGAGGAATACGGCGCGTGGGTAAAGGTGGGAGCAGAGGTCGCGACTGGGAGGACTAAATAAGAAGACCGCGGAGGAGGAGGAGGGGGGGATGGAAGAGACGCCGGATTTCAAGTGACAAACCAGATTGACGCTTGAGATTGAGAAGATGAGGTGGCAGGTAAGGTGGAAGGAGAAATATCAAGGTTTTGATCAGCAGGACAGAAGATATCATGGGGATTTTCAGAAGTTTCCAACAGTTTGGCGGATATTTGGGTGTCGTCAGGGAAGGATGTGCAGGTGTTTATCAGGAAGCAGGTGAGCAAGGTTCAGGTTGTAAGTTGGTGTGTGGGATTTATAATGTAAAGAACACGCAAAAACAGGGGCAAGTTTCTTTATGTTTCGGAGCAGTTTTGGTGGGTGCAGAGAAGTCTTATGAATTTTCTTTATAAAGGTTTGAAACACAGAAAGAGTAGTAAGAGAATGTATACAAAATAAATCCCATGAGGGGACAACAACTTGAGGCAGAGACTATTATTTTTAGTAGAGGTACGCATCCACGATCTGACGCGTCTTGAGTTTTGTCTCAAAATTTTTCTGAATTTGAAAAGAAAATACAATGTAATTACATAAGAATGGAAGTAGAATCTATCTGAAACTTGATCTGAAACCAATCCATGAGGTAGGAAACCGAACCAAAGAGCTTGTTGTTATCTGACCGATCTTTGACATGCAAGACTTGGAAACTTGCAGAAATTTTGAATTTTGATTTCTTGAGTTTCTTTGATCTGTTTCGCCTGTTGTTGACAGGCTGTAAGGTATACCATGGGATACCAACTTTATTTATTTCATAAGTTCATGTCATGTTCTATTTCCACGTTCTATTTCACATCACATCATCATAATCTCACACCTCAAGATCTGTTTATTTCGTATTCATACTTTTCAGTCTCTCATCTATCATCACTTCTCCACATAAAACCTTGTCCCTAAACAGATGTATTCCCTCATTGTTTTCTCTCTGCATCTGTTTAGTCTACGGAAATTATTAACACATATTTCCGCTAATTATAGGTTTGTATATATTTTATATTTTATATTCATGCAATATCATCGTTGTTTTCTCTCTGCATCTGTTTAGTCTACGGAAATTATTAAAACATACAGTGACCCCGCGATGTAAGCATCCACGTTGTATGCATACCTCGCTATACGCATACATTTAGTGAAACCATTTTTGGTTACCGCAAAATTGGTGTTTTTTAAGCATAATTATGGTGTTCAAAGCTGCATAACATAAAAAAATACATAAATTCATAACGGCATAAACCTCCAAAGTTGGCAGGGACCTGTCAACGTGCATAAATTTTGTTTGACAGCTCCCTGCCAAATTTTGAGATTTATGTCATTTATGATTTTATGTACATTTTATGTTATGTAGCTTTGAACACCACTAATGCATAAAGCATAAAAATTTGAGGGAAAAAAATGAAAATATGCTTATATAGGACAGTGAAAGGCCGTCAGAGAGTACAAAATAAGTAAGATCTCTGGCATTTGTTGGCTCTGGTGACGCAGCAAAGCGCAGGAATGCTTGGCCTGTGGACGGACAACCATGTGTTTTTGTGATACACATATTGTTTTTCCCAAAATTCTTGGCCTCAAAATTTTTTCTTCAATCAAAAATTATGCATTTAGCTGGCAAGCGGCGGAAGTTTTGTCCAGGATGCAAGTTTCTGCCCTCCAGTCTCTCGCGCAGACTCTGACAGCCTCTGACACTAATATCTTGCGCATTCCCTGACATTATGTGTCATTAACCAAGGAAGATCGGTTGAGATTTGAACTACAACCTGTAAGTCCTTTCATTCTTGATTTCCGCTCGGATTCCCTCACCCCCTATCCCCCCATCCACATCATTCCCCCCTCAACCAAACCATCCAACCAGGTCCTACCCTTGCTGATTACTGCTATTCTTACCAATATTAATAGCACTCCCAAAACAAGATGGTTTTCAGGCGATACAATGCATCCACCAAAGTTGCGACTGTTCGAATGAGCCTCCAAAATCATTCGCAATCGTTCATACAAAATGCGTTGGGAGTGACCGTATCTAGGAAGTCGTTTTCTCGATGGACCCAGTTATATCACGAGACACAGCGCGTGGTCAGGGATCCTGAAGAATATGCTGCGCAAGGTCGCGTGGCCTTGCTGTCAGCCGAGGAACGGGAGTTTATGGTCAAGCTGGTGCGCAACAAACCAACTCTTTTCCTGGACGAAATAAGAGAGCGTCTGTACGATCACAGTGGCACCCTTCTTGGAATGTCCACCATCCACGAGAATCTTGTGCAGCGACTCCACATAACTCTCAAAAAACCGGATACTGTGAACATTTGCAAGAGCTTGGCGGCCAAATATCAATTTATTGAAGAAATGGCAAATATGCCAGCTGAGTTTCTTGTTTTCACCGGTGAGCTGCCACATACTTGCCATATGAGGCTGATTTCCATTGCTGATATCATAGTTTGCGTTATCTAGATGAGTCATCGATCTGCTCAAGGGACTTATTGCGCAATTTTGCTCGGTGCAGACGAGGAATGCCTGCCGCACGATATCTCACTGATGCAAATGCATCTCGCTTCAGCATGATCCCTGGGATAAGCTACTATGGTGTCCTTGCAATGTCGGTCAAGGAAACTACCGTCAAAAGGAGTGACTTCGAGCACTTTCTAAAGTGGAAATTAGTAAGTGCAACATGTTTTCTCTCATTTCCCTTCAAATCACTGATTGTTGGTCATCCTTGTCTTGTTCATAGCTTCCTCACATGAATCAATACCCTGCACCCAATTTGGTATCGGTCATGGACAACACCAAAATTCACCGAGGTGGTAGGATCGCACAACTCTGCCGCGATGCTGGTGTCAAGCTCATCTATCTACCTCCGTACTGTCCGGAATTAAACCCCATTGAGCTTTGCTTTTCCCAGGTCAAAAGCAACCTCCGACGAACCCAATCTTTGGTTAACAATTCCGACCCCACTTGGACTATAATGTTGACTTTTCATGATGTTGTCTCCACCACTTCGTTACACAAGTTATACCGACATGCAGGATATTCCTGCCCCTCTTCTCATTACATACAAGCGCAAACCTCTGAATAAAACAATATCAGTCTGTTTTCTTTTTTATCTCTTTGATATGTTATCACAAGCAATCTCAAGACTCACTCCAGCTCCACTCAGTTTTCTTTCCGTACTCATGTTGATTGTCACATGAACATCTATTTTGTCTGTTATTCATGATGGTGTCGTTCTGTTTTATCTTTCATTTCTGCAATCTATACACGGCCTACACCGCGCACTCTGATGCGCAATACCCAAGGAGAAGATTCTACAGCCATTGGGAGAGTGTATTACCCTCCCGATGGCCAATATCAGCTATTGGGAGAGTGTATCACCCTCCCGATGGCCAATATCGGCCATTGAGAGGGTAATACACTCTCCCGATGGCCGATATCGACCATTGAGGGAGTATCCACACCCTCCCGGTGGCCGATATCAGCCATTGGGAGAGTGTATTACCCTCTCAATGGCTGATATTGGCCATTGGGAGGGTGCAGCACCCACCTAATGGCCGATGTTGGCCGTCGGGAAGGCGTGACACCCTCTCGATGGCCGATATTGGCCATCGGGAGAGTGTATTACCCTCCCGATGGCCGATATTGGCCATTGGGAGGGTGATACACTCTCCCAATGGGCAATATCGGCCTTTGGGATGGTGCATCACTCTCCCGATGGCCGATATCGGCCATTGAGGGAGTATCAACACCCTCCCGGTGGCCAACATCAGCCATTGGGAGAGTGTATTACCCTCTCAATGGCCGATATTGGCCATTGGGAGGGTGCAGCACCCACCTAATGGCCAATGACGGCCGTCGGGAAGGCGTGACACCCTCTCGATGGCCGATATTGGCCATTGGGAGGGTGTATCTGTCTCCCAATGGCGGATACCAGCCATTGGGAGGGTGATACACTCTCCCAATGGGCAATATCGGCCTTTGGGATGGTGCATCACCCTCCTGATGGCCAATATCAGCCATTGGGAGGGTGCAGATACTCCCTCGATGGCCAATGTGGGCCATCAAGAGAGTGATGGAAAGTTTTCCTCCCTCCTGATGGCTGATATCATCCACCAGGGGAGAGGTGTGATGGGCAGCCAAACAGGCCCAGTGTCTGTATCTGGGGAGGAGCTGTGGCCTGCCCCAGATACGGCGTCATGTCAAATATTGGAACATTGGAAGGCACATGATGCATTGTGTTTGATCAGAGACTTGACTGACACGCATGATGCATTGCAGTCAGAGGCTCATCCAAACGGCAGACAGATAGACACACAGGCAGAGATGCAGGCAGGCAGGTAGACACAAAGGCATAGGCTGGCGGGCGGACACATAGGCAGGCAGGCGGACACAAAGACAGGCAGGCAGATAGACAGACCAACATCAAGAAAAACATAAAGGCAGGCATGCAGGCACTCAGGCAGAAGAACAGGCGGGCAGACAGGCAGACAAGTAGTAGAGAAAATTGGGTCAAGAAGGCTATGGGATGGATGATTGAGGGTTAAGCGTTTTTCGCAAGGTGAGCCTTATATTTTGCGACATTGTTATGAAGATTGCTGATAATACCAATGTTCAAGCCCAGTCCCCGTAGATCTTCAACTCCAAGGGTCTTGAACATTTGGAATTGGTCGATATCATTATCAATGAGGATGTCGAGGATTTTGTCGGGCTTGTGGGGGGCAATGGCTATGAAGATCAAGTAATCGTTCAAATCGTTGGTTGTGTCGCCGTATACAGAAGAAGGTGGCAATGCTGGCTTGTCGGCTCCTCAATTTTGATTCGCAAACCACTTGGACAACATCTCAACAAAAGTCCCGGAGCTGTCACTTTTGGTGGTCGGTGCACCATTGTTGTGCTTCTTGCGGCTGAGGAACTTGAGGTCGGCCGGTGGAGAGGTCAAGCTAACTCCTGGCACTCGAGCGCACTGACAATACACACTTGCTAATTAGTATTGGTTTTAGAATGATCAAAAGGGAAAGGAACTTACCAATTTCTGAGCCCACTTGATCACATTGCCAGAAGTCAAAAGGAGGAAGCGATCAGGATCGGTTGGGTCAAGATAAACCAGATGAATTCGGTCGTAGTCTTTGACCATGCCATACTTGGCAAAAATCTCATCAACGTGAACGTCCAGGTCCTCAAATTCTGGTTCAGGAGCGTCCAACTAAAGAAGATTTTAAGTGATCAAGTCAGCTGAGACAATACCAAAGCACTCCCAATTCAAGACCAAAGCACTCATAGGAAAAGTGAAAAATTACTGACCTCGTCGTCTGCTTTGACTTCACTCTCATGAGCCCGGGCGGATGGTCCCTGCCGACAAGCATCCAGTTGCTTCATTGTCCAAGCCAACAGGTTCTCCTTGTGCACCCTGGTCTGCTCGTCCTTTGGGTTGTCCATCTGTATGATGATGCCGCCTTTTTTATGACCGGAGGAGCTGATCTCGGATATCCACTGACGAAAAGAGCACTCATCAAAAATGATGAGGGGATTGGACTTTGGGTACTTCTTGTTCTTCAGGATATAACCAGACCAAGTGATGGTAGGAGGGGAGCTATGGGTTCCGTCGAGGATCATGCGACTGATTTTGTTGAAGTCCTCGTCACATTTGCTAGCAACACGGTCGTGTAAGAATTTTAAAGTAAGGTTTTTGTTGGGTACCAAAACTACAGTAAGATTGGAAAAAGGTTTTAAAGCAACCCAAGAGGTTTTTTTGGATTTAGGATTTTTCTCGCTGATGTATACAATGAAACTGATGGCACAATCAAACGTTGGGGTATTGTAGGTCTCAATTGATGGATTTTCATGGAATGGAGCAACGGCATTTGGATCGGGTGAACCAAGGGTTGTGGAGTCATTAATAGCAACGTCAACAGTAAAGGGGGAGATTTGACTGTCCATGGCTTTGACAATCTGCAAGTAGACAGGAAAGAGGTGCACTGAGGAGAAACATCAAGGAAATTAGCTCCTTATATACACCACAGATGAACGAGTGATGAGACACGCCTTACCTAGATCAACACGCCAATGGTGTTTTTGATATTGCCAGAGAGCCAATGGCTGGTGGATGGGTCCAACAAGTTGATTAACCATCCGGGCAACGGATCAAAGTTAAATATTTGTACGGTTAGAATGGATTCGATTGGCCAAACGCAGTCGGATGCTGAGGAGTGGATTAAGGTTGATGGGATGCAGCTGCGTTTGCGAACCAGTGGAGATCCTCAGAACGCCTTGGGTGGATGGTCAAGAGCGTCACAAGATTTGTTACATAATCTTGGTGGATTGGTGGATTGGTGGATGCGCTGCTGTTGGTGGAAGCATCCGCAGATAGTGTTGACGCCGGACGGTATGGACCATTTCAAGGGTTGGTGGTGGCATATAGAAAAGGTTCCAATACCGGAACCCATTATTTGCTTGTGTCACGTGCCAAATGCTAAGTTTATGGATTTAATTAGAGTTATACATCTATACATATTGATTTGTCTACACTCCCGCACGTGTCGGGCAGTAACCAAAAAAAAAAAAAAATATGGGATCCTTTTTTTTTTTTTTTATAGTGAATTTTGGCCTATGGCATTGCACACTACGAATCTAAGTAACATCTCTGCGACAACATAACAACTCAAACACAACTACAACAATGCTAGTGTTATGGGAACGGGAAACAGGGCTGAATAAGGGTTGTAGAAGAAAAAAAAAAGGGAAAAGAAACAAAAGATGAAAAAAAGGACTAGAAGATAGAAGGGTGATCAGGAGGGTGAGAAAGACGGGTTTTCATTTGGGGAACTGGTCGGGAAACCGCTGGGAATCTTGAAGGAATTTTGCCAAAGCCACCTCAGCTTTTCGATTGTTGAGGATTGCGTCGAGTCGGGCCGCTTTGAAACAAACACGAAGAGATCTAAGGTTTCTTCGTAAAGTCACCCTGATACTTCTGTATTTCGGACAGAAATTCATGAGATGAAAGACTGTTTCCCTTGCCCCACAATTGGGGCAAAGGGGATTGAGAGCCTTGAAAATTTTAAAGAGATGGTGCTTCAGAGCACAATGCCCTGAAGCTAATTGGTTGATCAGCGAACTGAATGCAATATGCATCTCCGATGGGATAGGCAGTCTGGTGAGTGAGGCAGCCACCACCTTTCGGTGAACCTTCTTGTAGTTGCTCAAAACGTCCAGGTGTTGTGCGGAGGGGGACTCCAAAGCTTCCTTAGCCAGCTGGTCCGCCATTTCATTGCCTAGAATGTCCCTGTGTCCCGGGCACCACGCAAAAGTCACCCTCAGGCGTTCCGGGAGGACAGCTAGAGCTCTGTCAATATCCGCGAACAAGGCTTGGCCTGGTTTGGGGGCTGTTGGTTCATTAACCCGCCTGATGACCCCTTGATTGTCCACCAGCAGTAAACCTCTGCGGACATCTGTCCTTGAGGACAGGGAATTGGCCAGACCAATCCCCGCCAGGACTCCTGCCGCCTCACTCTCATGGTTTGACACCAGAGTGTTGCCACCTAGAGCAAATGAGCTGAAAACATTCTTCCCCGGGCATACCGCGGCACCTGCCCCACCCTTCTCCGGGTGAAAGGACCCATCACTGAAGATCACCAGGGCCTTTGGATCTGAATCATATGAAGAGACGAGGGACTTAACAGAATTGATGGCGTCTTCTTTTGACGTCTCCAAAAACCAACACTCCAAATCCCGCGCCGCGCCTACCCCAAACTCGAAGGGAAGATATATGCTTTCCGGGTTTAAGGCCATGGCCAGGTTGACTTTCTCCGCGGCTAGGCCAAGTTGTGCTGAGTCAGCGAGTTTCGCCGTGGAATCCGCCCTGCTGTTGAGTATGAAGTCGCGGATGATGTTGTTAGGCTTGATCACCGTCAACTTTCTGAAAAAAAATGAGAAACTTGTTTTGATGACTTCATCCGAGAAATCCGGCAACCCAGATCTACTCTGAATGAATTTGTTCGAGGTCGACTTGAAGATCCCTAGGGAGAAAATCCCGGCAAGACGGTTGACTTTTGTTGCAAGCGCTGCAACTTTCCCTTTATTAGGACGAGTAGCCCACAAAGCTGCCCCGTAAAGCACCCTGGGGAAGAGCACACTCCTGATCAGCTGAAGTCTGTCTTTTTCTTTAGCACCCCAGCGCGAGCAACCAAAAATCCTTAGCTGAGTCATTGTTTTATGCGCCTTCTCTTCCAAGGCGCGAAAATTCCGATTGAGCAGAAGCTTGCTGTTGAGCCAAACCCCTAACCATTTAACCTCTGTCGCCGGTTTCAAGATTTGATCCCCAAAAGGGAGACCATCCGCAGGTGGTTTCCTCTTGGTTAACCAGAGGAATTGGGCTTTTGCCCGGTCGAAAATCACCCCGTGGGAATCACCCCACTTTAGGGAGCGTCGGCCTTCTTCCACTAGTCGGTCTTTTGCACCAGTCAGCAACCAAGTGGCTACTAGGTGGACAACATCATCTACGTAACCAATGGAGACTATGTCAAGAGAGGTGTGGAAAGACTTATTCCGCAGGGAGTTGTTATACAATATGTATAGGATTACCAATAGGGGGGACCCCTGAGGCAGTCCTATCTCAATCGGGAAGGCGGTTGACACAAAATCGTCCAGTCTGATGGTTGTGGACCTGCCCCTGAGGAAGTCCGCAATGATCAGCACCAGGTACACGGGGCATTTGAGCTGAAAAAGATAATGGATCAGCCTCCCAGGGTGAACCGAGGGGTAAGCCGATTTCACGTCAAGAAAGAGGGCGGCCACCGCCTTGCCCTCCCTCCACTTAGCTTTCACCCAATGCTCCAGAGCAAAAAGGGCGTCTTCCGTCCCTGAGCCTCTCCGCCCTCCAAAATGACCTTCCGCCAGAACCCCTGACTTCTCGGCCCAGGCCGTGATACGCCTGGCCACGATGAGCTCAAAAAGTTTGCTCATGGTGCTCAACAACGCGATAGGTCAATATGCCGAGGGGTTTGTGTAATTGGGTTTCCCATGCTTCCGGATGATGGTGGTGACCGCGATCTTCCACGGGGCCGGGAAAGAGCTCTGCAAAAGTATGTTATTGTATAGATTTGTCAGAATGTCCGACAGGGGCTCAGAGAGGGACTTGAGAAGTTCGTTCGCCAGGCCGTCAATCCCCGGAGCCTTCTTCGGGCTAATTCGGCGGATGGCTGCCGCCACTTCCTTTGTCGACACAGGAGGATGACTGACGAATCGGCCCAATAGATCGGCTGGAACATCGGACAGGTCAATGGCTACATTTGTCACGGAGGTACCTTTAAAAAGTAACTCAGCTTGCTTGTGCTTGTCGTGTACAATTGTTCCTCCGGGGTCTTTCAGAGGGAGAACCTCTCCGCCCGCCGATTTCGATGAGAAGCAAAGGACTCGATACAGGTCGCCCGCTGCTGGGTCTTCCAGGAGGCGCCGCCAGCTGCGTCGCTTCAGAGAATCTACAAGGGAGAGGAAGTAATCATTCCACTGCCTGTAGCATTCAAAAGCTTCTTGGGACTTAGCTAGAAGCATCCACCTATGTGCCCGGTTGCGTTCCCGCAGAACCGGATCCAGCGTCCGGCGGCACCACCACGGCTTGGCTTTGGCTTGATTAGACTGCACTCGCCGCCCGAGCTCCCTCTGCGCGTGAATTAGGAAGGACGTTAGCTGTTCCACTTGCACAGTTGAGTCAGTGTGTGTCTCAGCGGCCATGGTCCGCAACTTAGCTGCGATCTGCTCCTGCTTGGTGCCGTCCAATTCCGACCAAAGAGGTTGCCTCCAGTGGTAGGTGGGGATGGGTTTGTCGACCAAGAGTTGGACAAGGATGGCCTGGTGGTCGGATCCAAAGTTGTCACAGGATACCAAAGCTGATCTGACCAGCTTGGAGCCTAAAAAATTGGCCCACACAAGGTCAATTGTTGAACCTCTCCCTTTGGACAAGTAGAACGTTGGGACGTGTTTTGGTGAGACCATCCAAAACCCCAAAAGAGAGAGGGTACTTAGCAAAGTCCTGGCCTCTGGCTCCGTTTTGCGCGTTCCGGGTGGGTTCCAATGGCCATGATGCAAGTTAGCATCCATGGAGATAACGACGGCCTGCTGGCGGGAGTAAAAGGTCGTCAGCCAAGATTTGAGTTCATCCACCAAGGAAAAGGAAGAAGGGGGGTTATAGATATTCAGGAGGCGGAAAACTTTCCCGGTTTGCGTAGCTTCCACGCCAACCATGTTTTGGGAGCCCCCCTCCAGCAACCTGATTGCTTTGGAGGGGATTGAACGCCTAACGTAGATGACCGCCTTGTGTCCTTTGTTCCAGCACGTTGGGGAGTGCTTGTAAGCTGCAAAAACCCGCCACGCTTGATGCTGTGGCGGGCAGAGATTGATTGAATTGATCCAGGGTTCTTGTAGGAGGAGAAAATCAAAGGAAAGAGCGGAATTCAAAAGACTTAGCGTGACGGATTTCTGTACATGACAGTTCAGCTGAATAAGGGATAAGGAATTTGGGTCGAGACGCGGATGGGTACTTGCTGAAGCCAAATCTTGACGCAGGATGCTGGTGGGGTCGGGGAGGGGGTTGGAGGAAAGGGAGGATTGGGATGGTGAATGGACAAGCGAGTGATAAGGTGGATGAACGGGGGTTTCGAAGGTTGTATCTATCATTGAGAGGGGAGGCGTTTCTTCTTGAGCCATGCCTTCTTGAAGGGGCATGCTGGGTTGAAGGGGGTGTGGTCGACGGACGTGATTCCCTCAACCTTATTTTTCAAGCCTTCCTTGCACAGCACGCACGACTTGACGCCGCCAATGCCTTCGGGGCACTCATTTGTCGTGTGGGTGCCGGCGCATTTGGCACAACGGGCGGGCTCGCGGCACCATTTGCCAAAATGCCCCATTCTCAGGCATTTGAAACACTGAGGAGGCCGGGGCTTGAATTGTTCCGTCCGGTGGTAGTCGTAGTTCAAGAATATTCCCGATTTTTCGACCCGATATGCAAGATCTTTGTTGGTGAAAGCTAGGACTAAAGAGCCGGCCTTCTTAGTCAAAGTTTCATCTGAAACCATCCACCGGACCCGAGCTAGGTCGGTGGCTTGGAAATTGTTCTCGGACGCTAGGAGCGCCAAATTGGTCGGCCGGCCGATGTCAAATGATTTGGGCACGCCATGTGCCATCACCGAGTAGGTACCGGGGGTTGCCTCCAGGTCCGGATGAACGACCTTGGACCACACGTGTTTGTTGTCCATGAGCCACTTCTGGTGCGCCTTGTTCTTCGTGTAGAAAGAAACATCGCCGGAGGGGAGTTTGCTAACTCCTCTGACCGCAACGTATTCCCCGTCTACTTGAGCCTCGAGACCAAGTAGTGTCTCGTTTGCCTTCTGGACCAATACTGCGCTAGGAATGTCCTTCAGGGTGGTGTTCGCCGGGTTTGAATGTATGATAACCCGCTTCGGTTTCAACGATGCCAAGACCTGTTTGGGCGGGGGACGCGTTGTTGGCGCGTGAACGATACCAGGACGCGTCGACGACGCGTGAAAGGAATTAGTGAGGTTGGCCGACGCGGCGGACGCGAATGATTTCCCTGGGGCCGGCGCAGGCTTGAGTCCAGTCTTGAGGAGTTTCTCAAATTCCGCCATACGCTCAACGAGGGGGTTAACCTTGGCGTTGAGTTGATCAATCGTGGCCTCCAGCCGATGGATCATCCTCTCGTTGTTTGCCGAGAGTTCCAGCAGCAGATCCACGTATTTCGCGTCTAACAAGACCGAGCCATTTGCGTCACGTTCGCCAAGTGCCTTGGCGAGACAGATGTGGAGGCTGGACGCGGGGGGTTGGGTGATTGGGCGGGGAGGTAGACGGACCTCCAGGTCATCCATCGTATCCGAGTCGCCCGTGGCAGGCGCGTCTCGTGACGGGTCGGGGGGGCGGAGGGCGGGAAGCATGAGCTACCCAGAAGGAAGGGGGGAAGGGGAAAGAGCTTTTCTGATTGGTAGGGGGGTGTGGTGAGTAGAAAAATTTTCGACGCGTGGGGTGGTGTTTTTTTTGTGGTTCGCGGCAGAAAAAAGGGAAGTCCGCATCCCTTATGGGATCCTGAAGATGACTTGAAAACGGAAAGGGCCAAGCATATCGGGAAAAACAATACATACAAGACATAAGTCAACTACCTCTGCTAAATCAAAACCCATGTAAGCATAAAACAGCAGGCATACCTGTGTTGCTTACATCGGACAGCCTACATAAGCATATGCTTACTTTGATAAGAAGCATACCGCGATGTAAGCATAAGAATTGTGTCCACCATTGTTATGCTTACATCGCGGGGTCACTGTATTTCCGCTTCTTATAATGATTAAGCCCCTCCGTTATGTCGAAGGGGGGACTTGTCCCGCAGGGACTCTCCGAAGGAGGGAGCACAATGCTTCACCACTCGACCGCGGACGGAGGGTGGGACTTAGTTAAGTCAGGTGACCGTGTAGGACCGAGATGCTCTTTGACAGATGAAGAAAGAGTCTGAGACCCACAAGTTGAGCATGGTGTACTTGTGTGGAAGTGCTCATGCGAAAATATTCTACATAAATAAATAAATATTTAGAATGTTTTGTCATCCAAACACCAAAGTATGTATCTCATTCTGATCTAAAGTTGAACCCAAATTTCTCATCTTCCTGACTCTAACTTCGGCCTCTGCACAGTCTGTCTCTTCAACTCTATCACCAGTCTGTCCCTTCAAACTATCACGAGATGGCAAGCAACACCCCACGTGACGGGCCAATCAGCAATTCTGAAAATGACTTGGAGGGTAGCAACTCGCAGGACTCAGAAGACAGCGGCTCGGAGGATCTTGAATACGACGAGAGCTTGAAGGATGACTTGTACACAGCTTTGCAAGGCATCAAGGCTTCCGGGACATTTGCTGCGTGGGGTGCGCTTCCGACCACTCCACCTGCCGGGCTCCATGTCGAGGGAGTCGGCGACATCCCGTTCCCTATCCAGGCAGCAACGATACAGCAGCTCATTGCGAAAGCACATCAAGCTCCCTTCGGCAGGCGAAGCGAGACCTTGATCGACGTGTCGGTCCGTAACACATGGGAAATCCACGGTGACCAGTTGCGCTTTCTCGACCCCGATTGGGTACGTTTTTTGCTCGATGTCAGCGAGCGCGTCGGTGCCGATCTGGGTATACAGGCGCCCATTCGTTTGGATCTCTACAAAATGCTCATATACGAAAAGGGGGCCATGTTCAAGCCTCATACCGAGTGCGTAACGCGTCTTTATTCCAACTCGCTCAAGAAGAGATTCCCTTGTTGGTGGTGGGGGAGAACCAAAAACTGACAGTCCCGCGTTTGTTTTGACTGGAGATAACATATAGCACCGAAAAAACTCCGGGCATGTTTGGCACTCTCGTCATTTGCCTCCCATCGGCTCACACGGGCGGCGAAGTGATCGTGAAACACCACGGTCAAACCAAAACTTTGAGAACATCGGACGCAGCCCAGTCATACGCCTGCTGGTACTCGGACGCCATGCATGAAGTTCTACCTGTCCAATCGGGATATCGATGCGTCTTGACTTACAACCTAGCGCTTAAACCTGGTCTCACTCCCCCCGTGGCACCTCCACCAAATTATGAAAAGGAAATGATTCAAACCACGCTCCGAGTTTGGCTCAAGAAGATGGAAAGTGACAAAAAAGAGCGCTATCTTTACTGCCCCTTGGAACATGAATACACTGAAGCGGCTATCTCCCTTCGAGCACTCAAGGCTAACGACCTCGCGCGGGCACAAGTCATGCAAGATCTCGCAAGCGACCTTCCTTTTGACATATTCTTGGCATTGCTAGTAAAAAGGGAAGACGGTATTCCCGAACCGGACGAATCATCCTACCCACCCCCCAAAAAACGAGGCAGACACGCTTACATTGACTACGACAAGCCTGATGACGATGTTCCTAGAAAGTGTTATGGTGACGACACCCATTTCTTGGAGGAGGTACTTGAAACTCATCATGAGGTCAAATCACTCCGCGCCCTTGATGGTACCCCCATTGCCCACGACTTCGATTTTGACGTGGATGCATGCCTGGAGGAAGATCCCTTTGACGGTCTCAATATTGCGGAAGAAGATTACGAACCGTATATGGGGAATTGGGTATGTTCCTTACCTATTTGCATGTCGATCATCATTAAAGAAAGAAGAGATACTGATCAGAAATTTATACCCATCCGAACATTCATGCGTCCAGGGCCCCACTGCCATTCAATGGTATCGATTTGCAGCCCTTGTTATCGTCCCCCATTCAGAGCTTGGAACCTATCTAGCCACTTGTGGATCTAGCAATGCCAGTGCAACTATTGGCTACCTTGCGAAATTTTGCTCGCTTCTTACAGCTAAGCAGCACATGCTTGATGCAATGAGCCACCTCTGTAGAGGACAACCATCCCGTACTGGGTTGACTTCAGGGACGAGAAATGATATCCTCAAGGTCGCACTTTAACGCTCTCACACCCAGCTATTCCAAAGTCTCGCCGGCGTCAACTTGGCAAACTTGCCCGCTAACTTCGTTGATTGGGCAATGAGATGGCTGGACACGCGCCCAGAATCAGAGCGCTCTGAACACTATCAGAACTGGTACGCTTATATCTTATTTCTGAATAACTCTCGAAACCTGCTCAATCAGCAGTTCAAACTCATCTGATTTACGTGTTCATGTCCACTAGGATCCCGATACTGCTTCCTGGCTACCCGTCTTTCTCTGACCGCATCCGTATTATCCAGAGGCTCTCCCATCCTACTGGAAATGTAGCCCCTACAAGCAGTCCCTTGGCACTAAAGTTGACCCGTCAATCCATTACTGACTTCATCAGCACCCTTGGGCCGCCTGCTGCGGAGGATGGAAACGTCATTGTGTCGGCCGTATTCACTCTCAATGACTCATGGAACAACACGTCTGCGCTGTAAGTCATTTTGCCCCATCGTCAGACGGATGTGAACAAATTCGACGACCTGAACCCATTTCGGTCTTGCATTTCCCTTCAACAACTTGTTCTGTTCAGTCTCACATCGATATTTGATCGCTTCTCACAGGCAAACGCTGTCACGTTCTTGATCCAGTTCCTTTCACAATTCAAGGCTCTTGTACGTTCAACAAGTACAGAGACATTCCCAGTTGCTTCCACCACGGTACTCTGGAAAAATCTCAGCTCGCGCTTTTGCGAAAGGAATCCCACCAGCATGATTACGTCGACAAATGCGACGAATTCATCTGAAAGACGAGTAGTTGTAACTCCTCGAGCTCTGGCTGGATTCGCTTGTGATTTGCACGATCTCAGTGCCGATGGACACAATTTACTGGAGCCTTTTATCCAAAAAATCAGCTCTCACTGTTCTGAGTTCTCGGCTGCAGACATGCGCAGCTTCTGGGTTCCGTTCTTCTCTGAACTCACTCGAGCGCTGGCCTCCCGATCATTCCCACTCAACACGGCATTTTACCAGCAGCTTGCTCGGCGGTTGATCCAGCGCATGGATGATCAACTGGTTGGCCCGTGTCCTCAACCGACGCCTAGTTCTGGAGGGCCCCAGCAGGTATCTTGTTCTCCTAGTGTCGCAAGGACTCAGGTATCTTGTTCATGTGACGACTGTGTGAATCTCAACCGGTTCCTCCAAGACGGCTCGAAAACTGTTGCTCGCTACAAGTTCGTCAAAGCGAGGCGTCAGCACCTTGAAACCATCATCAACCGTAGTAATATTCCCTGCACCCACATCACTCAACTTGGTGGGAGCCCTCTCACTTTGGTCGTCACCAAGTCGCAATCCTTAGTCATCCAAAATACGCTCGACGCATGGAACAAACGACAAAGACATGCTTACACTTCCCTGCTCGACAAAATCGAACCAGAACACCTCAAGGCTATTCTCGGTGATCAAGAGTCTGCCCGCGTTTGTTTATTAGCAAGAGGGAACGTACTCACCAGCTCTAATCGTAACTCCCTCGACCTCACCTAGAGGATTCCGAACGTCTAAACCCTTATCCTCCACATGTGTTCTTTTTTTCCCCTTGTATTATCTTTGAACGTTTCGTGTTTTGATCTGTCTATGCGTGCCTACAGACTTCTTGCCCTTCAACTACTTACTCTCCAGTCCCGACATCAAAAAAAAAATGTATTCTGAGAAATCCGAAGGGAACATTTTCCGTACGAAACACCTCTCTTGTTGGGCTCATCTCCAGCCCCTCTCAAAATCTGCTGGCAAATCCTCACCTTGACTCTCTTGGCTTCAGATTCATATGCATGTAGGCCCTTGATCTCCTTGGATAATCCCTGAGCCCAGTTCTCAGTCTAGGCCCTCCCTAAAACTCTCTAAACCCAAGAAATGTACTGCATAGTTTGTTCAGGTTCCTCTGTTTCCAGAAGAAAAATTCCAGACAGAATCACAAAACATAATCTACTCTCACCAACAGTGCTGTCCACAGGAAGCACACTTGGGTGCATAAGGCACACACTTAGGTGCATCAGAGACACACACTTTATAAGTGCATAAGGCACACACTTAGGTGTGTCAGAGATACACACTTCCATAAAACACACATAGGTTTGAAGTCTATCTGATGAGAGTTGAATACCATGAGGGTCTGATTACACAATCAATCCCTGTGACAATGGCTGTGTCATTTCATTCACACTCATCATTATTTTCTTCTCATGATTCACATCTGGTTCAATCTGCAAACTCAAATTACCACCTGTCTTCCTTCATGATCCTCAGACGTGCGCTTCCATTCTCATGTCTACATCTTCACCCTTGTCATCATCTCGATTCTTAGATATTCTTGTGTTTCCCTTTTCCAGTTAACAAGAACTTTTGTCATACTCACATTCACATTGCAGCCTAGAGTCTTCCTTTCTTGTGTTGTTGTTTCTATCATAATCATCACTGTTTTTATTTAATCATTATCCTCCAATTCCAATTTATACATCCATGTTGATTCCTTCATGGGCCTCAGCTGTTCCAGTGTTTCCCTTCTCCAGCCAACAAGACTTGTTTTACATACTCAATAAAGCTTCATATTGATGTCCAAATCCCTACAGTCTTGCTCAGTGTTTACAGATACCATTTCTGGAAAAAAAGCTTGAGGCAGGTTATTGAGAAAACCTCCCCAAATTCTTTCCAATTCAATTTGGATGTGTCAAGAAAGTCTGGAGGGGCAGGGGGAGGAGGACTTCCCAGACAAGCATTCTACGCACCAGATCACAATTATGAGAAAATTGAGGTTTCTTCTATCCAAAAGAAGAAAAAAAAAAACAAGGAAAATTTGAGTATAAGAGAAATACAATAAATTAAAAATCAAAGAAAAGAAATATGTATGGACAAACTCTTTATGGTAAGAAATTAAATAAATAACAAAAGCCATTGTTTATCTACAAACAGGGAATTATATATAAGAACAATATACTCTAGTTTTAAAATATCCTAACATGTATGAAAATCCTGCAAAGAAATGTACATAACCTCATCAATTAGATTCAATAATTATTAGCTAGCAAAAAAATGAATTGAAAAAATATATCATCATACATTCAGATAATACTCACACAGATTGTTTGAAAAGGATAATCCATCAACCACAAAAAAAAATCAAACCTCTATGTATCCGTATTCATATGTTTCCCACAGAAAAAAAGTCAGGATGTTTGTGGAGATTTAAGAACAGCTGATAAATGCACAAACTAGCCATCAAGATGCGGGCGACAAGTTGTGTTTTTTCTTTTCACAATAAATTAAGATTGAGTCCACTTTAGCCTTCCTATCTACTGAGATGGCCACCTCCTCTTCAATCTCTTCTTCTTCTTCTTCTTCTTCTTCTTCTTCTTTGATGACTGTATGATGGTGATCTCTTCTTATGGATGCATTTTTTTGGCTGTTGGGGTGAAAGCCTGGTTTGCAGGAAAGGTTGGAGTTGGGAAAGGCGGGATCTCTTGGCATAATAATGGGCGTCAATGGTCTTGTTTCTGGAACTGCTACTTTGGCTTGACTCGGCTGCAGCAGAGATGACTTGAGATTGAGAGGGGGGGTGGAATGGATTGTGAGATTTGTTTCTGGTTTTGTATCGATTGAATGTGGCGTGACTTCCGCTGATTGTTTGATTGAATTATGATTATGAAGAGGCGGTTGTTGAATAATGGTTTGTGGATTGATTCCGATGTTAGTCAAGATTTGGTTTTCGATATCTTGCAGTTGCAATGCACCCTTCTCCAGATCTCTGCTCGAGTTGTTTTGAAGTGATTGATTTTGGGCAGGCTGGAGAGGGTTATTAAGCGACGTCCATTCATGAGAGACCATGGCACCGGCCCTGCTCTTTTCCAATAGTTCAGCCTGCCTCATCGCTTGGGAATAACGATGGATTAACTGGTTTTGAGTGAGCCTTTTGGCGAGAACCGTGTTGTATAATTCATGGTCCTTCCGCCTACGTTTCCACGATAGATAAGTCAAGCCGATCACTATTGCTGGGAAAATGATAGAGAAGGTGATAAAACTGTTCCTCAAATTTTGGGGATTACCATCCTGATCTTGGAGTGATCTGTTGATGAACTCGGTGGACGAGGGGATAATTTTTTCCGCATCCAGTGGGAGAAATCTGAACCCATTATCCGGGAGATCGCTTCGATGCGTCTTTCCATCCACTCCGGCTATCCAAAGTTTGTCGATTAGAAAGCTGGATATAATCACACCAACTATTGACCTGCGAGTACGATGTTGTTGTATCACTTGAGCGATTTTCAATGCACCTATAAATTTCACTTCTTTTCGTCGTGACTTGTGCACCATCCTCTCTCCCTCTCTCTCTCCCCTCTGGTATGATCTTCTTGCTACCAGCCAGTAACTTCAAGAAGGCGATCCTATAACCCCCCCAAAAAAAAATACAACAAGATTCACGATTTCAGAATCTTAGAGCTCACTTTCAAAGTAGCTCTATAAGTATTTTGGATTAAGAGGGTATATGGTAGAAGGGGGAAAAGCGCTGATTGAATGAATGAAAAAGGACGTACTGGATATATTTTCCGGTTTTTCTTATCCTGTAGGCCAGGATATCGTGTTGACTGCAATAATAGAAAGTGTGATTGAGAAAAAAAGAGAGAGCCCAGATCATGAAGCTTCTGATTGGTTATTCTCATGAAGTGCTTTTGTCAATTTGCCTATAATAGAAGTGTTATGAAGCTTTTGGCCAACGATTATAGAGCTGTGTTGGTAGGAAAAGCAGGCAGGCAGGAGGAGGCGGAGAAACCCCCTCTGAGAGGAAAAGCACAAAGGAAGATCAATGACCAAGATTATTGAATGAAAAAAAAAAAAAAAAAAAAAAAAAAATTAGCGGTCATGTATTATATAGACCTATGAGAATATAAAGTAAGACGAGTGTTGAAAGATGATCACTTGTATAAGTTGTACTGTGGGATGATGGAAGAGAATACACCATGAGGTGAGTCAGCGTTGGAGTAGGATTAATCAAAGCAGACTGATCAGGAGGACAAGCAAGCAAACAGGAAATCACTGGAATTGAGTTCCCACCGCTCAACAGTGGATCGATTGATGGCCAGCAGTTACGGCGTCTTTGAGGTCGTATACATAGTACTCATTAGCTGACTCTCTGCTACAATATACATACATAGTGGTTGGTTGCCATGATGAGGTTCATCATAAGAGTCTCTAGAATGAACGGCCCACACCGCGAAGCTAGTCTACACGGCTATGAATCATATAAAGGGGAAACAACGAGGGAACGAAGTTGGATGCATATTCCATCCCATTCATTCTCAATTCAATTGCTTCAAGAACTTCAGGCCGGGAGTCAAAGTGATCGAAGAAGTCGTCCTACAGTACAGTTCGCTTTTTGATTTATTTTTTTAATTCAATGTTGTATTCATGGGGAACAACCGAGCTGGGGGAAGAAACGTCGGGAATCGTACTCAAGTATTATTCAGCCAGCTTCGGTCGCTGTGAAATTATTACAACCATGTTCGACAACAGGTTTCAGCTGGAGTCAAGATGACTTGGAGGATAATAAAGTGGTCAGTATATTATTAGGACGGTTCACGTTGGGCACTATGACCATCTTTAACCCCAATTTTATGACACTTGTCATAAAATCTTCACTCAAAAAATGACTTGATCCTAATCTTCCGAAACGTCCAGATACAGAGGCGTGAAAATTTTGCAAAATTTTATGCATTAAGGGTGTTAAAAATGGGTTTAAACATGGTTACACATACCAATGTGAACCGTCCTATTCAAATTGGTGTATGTTTTGTCCCATGCATAAATATTTATTTATTTATTTATTTATTTACTTGCACGATATGTAAGCCATTGGAGGTTCGAGTGACATATCATTCATCTGATTCGGAGAGCGCCCATTCCAATGGCCAAGTGAAAGTCTGATGAATGAGAGATGATTCGGAAGTGATTCAACAGATCAATGACCAATATATTTATACATATGATTCCTTAATGGCCCCATGCTGCATGATGATGCATCCCTTGGGTCAGGGTGGCTTCCGCCCTCGAAGCAGTTATTTAACTATGTATATAAATATATGGCAGCAGCGTTTCGAAGAGAGTGGTCTTGATTAACTGTTACTCTTGTTCATTACACTTGACCAGTCATCTTCCCACTTGTAGGTTCATCTTTATATAACCAGTTGAAAGTCATCTTTGTTGTTGAGGATCACATCTCTGCATACATATTTATTTATGTAGATTGTGAAGATGTGCAATTTCGTTTTACTCCAGTTTACAGAAGACTATGTAGGAGAAGTGTGTCTGCTGTGGTTGATTATGTGATCATGGTCATGTTATCCCGTTCCTCTTTAAGTGGCTTGAAGTGGTCAACAGCAAATCTCATACATAAATTTGTACTTTCAAAACTATCAAGTCTATTATTATTATTATAATTAAAAGGGAAGAAGACATGGGGAACAACACATCATCACAACAACAACAACAACAACAACAACAACAACAACAACAACAACAACAACAACAACAACAACAACAGCAAACACGCTCAACACCAACAACACCAACGGGTAACCATCTCACACAACTACTCACACACCACCAATCACCACTCAACCCAAACAACTTAGCATCAGTATCAACAACACCATCAACAGCAACACTCACACAAACCACAACCACCTTCGTCGACGGTGGATATCTCTTCCCGCTCTCCAACATCTACCCCGCCTCCCAACAGGACTGGCTGCACCCGGTCGTCCAGCAGCTCATCCTCTCACGTCGTCTGGCACCCTTCTACCGGGGACTGGAAGACTGGGAGGAAGACTGGGACAAACAGACCATCTCACATGCCCTCCAGTCTATCACCTTCTCCAGAATCAACGCCATCAAACAGATCCAGAAGTTGGAGCGCCAAGAAGCTCTCGAACAACAACAACAACAACAACAACATTCATCTACTAACACCAGCAAACATTCCGCCGCTTCCATCAGCAAACGCATCACTAAAAGCTTCCTCCTCGACCACCCCTATAACCCACTCCTCTCTCATCTCCCCGACTCGCAAAACTCAGTCCGCCAACAGATCTTTGATGCTATCCTCAACTCGCAAATCAGACCCAACGAAATCGAACAATACCTCTCGCAAACTGTAGAATGCCCAATCTGCTTCCTGTTAGCTCTTTTCTACTTTCTCATCTCCATTCATCACACAAACTGATATATATATATATACCTATATATCCTTCTTCTACCCCAGATATTACCCTCCCAACATTAACCTTTCTAGGTGCTGCCAGCAACCCATATGCACGGAATGTTTCACACAAATCAAACGGACTGACCCAACGCCGCAGGAAATCAAGAGCGAACGTAAGTAGACCCCCTAAACTGACACAGGTATCAAGGCAGATGTGATTAACTTTTGCTCTCTTGATGAATAGCCGCTTGCTGTCCATATTGTGTGGAATCGAACTTTGGAGTCACCTATGAGCCGCCCCCGTCACAGAAGCGCACCGATTGGAACCCGTCTGCAGCAGCTGTCACTGATGTCCCACCCGTAGTGCCGGTGACGACCACGCCGTCACCCACGCCAATCCAAGGAGCTCCGAGTTCGCAATCGGCGCCCAGTGCGAGCATGCTGATGATGGGCACGAGTCCGCAGGCGGAGTCATTGGTGGACACGGCGGTGGCGACGGCGACGGCGCAGCAACAGCAACAGCAACAGCAGCAACAACAACAACAACAGGATCAGATGACGACGTCGACGAAGATGAAGCGGCGACAGACGACGAGTCACATGAGCCAAGAGGTGGTGACGACGGACTCGATCCAGCCCGACTGGCAGGCCAAGCTGGAAGCCGTCAAGGCGGCCGTCCAGCGCCGCGCCAACCGCCGCATCATCTTCCGCCAGGAGGGCGACCGCCTCATCCCTGTGGGCATCACCTCCTCCCGTGACCCATCCGGCTCAGCCTTCCTTGCCGCCTTCGAACACCAGCAGCAACAAGACCCATCCTCCTCTTCCGCTACCACCACCACCGTTAGTCGACGTGGGCTCAGTGCTCTCATTGGCGGTGGGAACCACAGTAACAGTAACAGGGACTCGACGCACGGGAGCGGTGGGACGGGGCGGCGGCATCGGAACGAACACTCGAGCTACGGTGTGGATCTGGAGGAGCTGATGATGATGGAGGCGATGCGGCTGAGTCTGGCGGAGGAGGAGGAGCGTAAACGGAAGGTGGCATTGGAGGAGGACAAGCTTACGAAGATGACCCAGGCGATCGAGGAGGCGTGTCCCGGGACCACCGCGCCCGGCCGGAGTGGTGCCGACGGCGAACAGGGCACGAGCAGCGCCCGCCCGCCTTCGTCCCCCGTACCCGTATCGACATCCTCGTCCGAGTGGACGCCCTCCTCCGCACGCAGGATTGGCGACGTGGCCGTAGGGTCGCCGCTCTTCTCCTCATCAGCACGGGTGCCTACGACGACGACGACGACGAGGCCGCAGACAGTGAGCGGGAGTCACAACCCCTTCATATTGGGTGCGGACCGGGGGGTGGTGGATTCGGCGGGGGCGATGAAGGGAGTAGCTCGGGGGGATGTGGAGGCGATGATGCGGGAGAGCACAGGCGGCACGACGGAGGGGATGCGGCCAGGGTCGCTGCCGAAGACGCTGCTGGCGCCGTCGACCAGCAACAACCCGTTCCGCAGCCCGCGCCCGCGCCCCGCCTCCTCCTCGTCCGCCCCTGCGAACCCCTTCCTCCTCAACCCCTCCGCCCACGCCTCATCCGCGGATTCGCCCCTCTTCCTTACCCGCCAATCCGCCTCCCCCCCATCCCAGCTCCCCGCTCTCTTCCCCCCTGCCCCTGCCCCGCCGCCCGCGTCCGCTGCTGCCACTCCCCCGCCCCCGTCGCCACCGCCGCCGCCGCCTTCCTAGTTCCTTACGGGTCTTTCAACATACGCTTCTCTTTCGCTATACACACGCTTTTTTTTTCGTTCAACCCCCGCCGCCACTCATCCGCCTTATCGCGCGCTCTCTGTACGTCGATTCATACGTGCTCCTGTTGTCCTTGTGTTCGGCTCGCTTGCTTTGGGCTGGTCGTGGTGGCCTTTTATCCGGGCCACATGGTCCGACTCTCTCTCTCTCTCTCTCCCTGATGTTTTTTTTTTTTTTTTTTTGATGATGATGAGATACATACATACATATAACATACACACGCCGCTATCTATTATCACCGCTCCTCTCCTCCAGCACATATCTCAATATGTATGTATGTATGTTGACAGCAACCACGGCCCTGCTTTTTGTTTGTTTGTTTCTTCTTCGCTTCGTGGTGGGGGTCGGTCCTTTTTCTTTCGATCTATTGTCTCTCTCTATCTCTCGAGATCATGTCCTTTTCTTCTTCCCCGTTTCGTGCCCGTCTCTCTCTCTTTTCTCTCTCTATTGTCTTTTTTTTCATCTCTCTCTCTCTCTTTGTCTCTCTCTCAACACGTACTACACAAACATAACTTATGTCTTTTTGTTACTTACATTTTTTTACATCAATACTTTTTTCCCCTCCCTTTTTTTTGGTTTATCATTCTTCCTTTTGACTTTTTTGTATTTTTTGTTTGTTTGTTTCAAGAAAATTTGATCTCTCTTTTTTTTTTTTTTTTTTTGGTTGATTTGGATGATGATGGCCATTTGATGATGATGGCCAGTGTGAGGAATAGGGTTGGTGGTGGTTTATCTAAATATGCAATACATGTGTTCAAGAGTGACAATGGTAGTGGGGTTATGGATACTGTTGTGGTATCAGAAGAACTGTCAGAAGAGACAAGGCTATTTACATACACAGAAGAAAAGAAATGGAAAAAAGAAAGACAGAAAGGAGATAATAAAAGCAAGAACCTCGTGAACTTATTTGAGGAAGTGAATCTGTATATGTTGGGTTGACCAGGTGGTTTTGTGCAAGTTGGGATGGTGCACTGCTAGTGTGACAGAGATATGATGATTGGGTGTGGCACTCCAATGATCATGGTGTAAGGCTTGCGAAATTGGGTTGCCTGTCCTTTCGGCCGGCACATCCTCAATGGGACTGGCAGTGGGACTAGGGGGCAATTATATATATATGTACGGGTGTGTGGAATATGGGAGAGTTGTTGAATATTGGGTTGAGATGACAATTTTTTTTGGGTCAGCCTCTAGGCACACCAAACTTTGACTTCATGTACACCAAGATTTATGGTGTGCACAAGTGTGTACACCAATAAGATTGGTGCAAGGCCATAATGCACACCAAATAGCAGGTGTGCATAGACATGCACCCCAAAAAATTGGGGGTACATGCATATAATACACCCCCAAAAAAGGTAAAAAAATTGGTGTGCAACAGAATCTACACCAAGTCATTTGGTGTACATTAGGAATATCTACATCAGGTTGCACACCTGGCACACCAAAAAAATAACCCTTGAAAAACACAAGGCAATGAATGAAAACAAGCCTCATGTTTCATGGGTGTCACTAGCGGTACATATCTGTGATTGTTGCTGTATATACTGAGGCAAACATGGGTATTGGGACTTATATTGGCCATAACTCCTGATCCATCCATGCAACAACAATGGCATGAGTTGTTTCTTAAGGTTCAATTTGTCTGTAGGATGTGTTTCTGAAGTTGTATATGGTGGTATGAGGGTTTTGTAATGGGTCAGCCTCTAGTGGACACGCCAAAAATGTCACACTTCATGTACACCAAAAAGGGATTGTGGGTGCTTAGATGGCAGGGTGCAGGGTGCATGAGCACCCCAAAGATATCTGAGGTGCAGAGGGGCTCACCCCTTTCAAAAGTTGTAACCCTTTGCCACTTTGGTGTGCAAGGTTAATGCACACCAATAAGTTGGGGTGAACTTGCTGTGCACATCATTCATTTGGCACTTTTTGGTGTGAGATATAGTGTACACCAAAATAATTGGGGTATGCTATGGTGTACACCATCTTGATTGGTGTACATACTTTTGCACACCAACAACTTTGTTGTGCATGATCAAAGTACACCCTTTTGGTGTACATGAAGTAAATGTTGGGTGTGTCTAGAGGCTGACCCTATATCTTATATATTCCTGCAGAGCTTTTTTTCTCCTTGATGAAATCATGCAGGTGTGTGTATACTATAACCATCTTCACTCTTCAGAACATGATTGGAACACCATTTTGTGATGAGAGATCAACAGTGAGAAAAAGTTTTACAAAATTTAGATGCATTTGAAGGGTCTTCAAAAAAAAAATTGGGTTTTAAACTAGTTGAAATTACATCCCAACACAAACCATCCTGTTCAGCCTTTTTTTTTATCTGCTCTCTTTTTTTTCCCTTTGAACAAGGAGTGATTTTGAAAGGTTTTCTGTACCAATCTCAAAGGGCCAGCCCATTAGTAGCATTACCTCTCAGCAACTGCCCATGTTTATTTAGGTCTCTCATGAGTGGTTCCATGTTGAATTATTGAATGATGGGAATCTTGTGGAAACAAGTTTTCATGAAGACTCAAAGTTATTCAACTAAAGATGTCAGACTTCTTGGGGGGGGAAACCAGGTATAGACATGTTTCCCTGGAGCCTAACTCAAGTAAATGTTGCAAGCAGTTTATTATAAAGATGGCCAAGTAGACCTGGGTACCTGCCTCAGGTCCAGGTAACTCCTTTTTTTTGACCCAAACCTGGCACCCGTAGTTTACCCATACTTGGGACATGCTCAAGTGGTACTCAAGTGTGATTGGCGGGTACCGATGGTACCTGCAAGTATTGAAATGCTTGTTAAGTGGGTCATGAACTTGGAAAACAGAATTTCCATTCAGTTACTGACCTGCTCAGCAAGTACACCACGGGGTGGTTTTCTAGACATCGCCCCCTTCCTCCGGACGCTTTCCAAGAGAAAGCGTCCGGAGGACACCCTTTTAGTGTCCTGAGGACACATTGGTCCTCAGGCCCTCCTGAAGAAGCTTTGGAAGCGTCCTGGAGACAGCACTGTGTCATAAAACCAGTGGTGTCCTTGGGACATTTTGGTGCAAATGCATTGTTGGGACGCTTTTGATCAAGCTTTGCCAAGACGCTTTGGTCAAAAAGGGGGGTCTCTAGACTAACCCACTTCCCAGAATGCACAAACAGGGGGTTGCTTCACTGCGGCCATCATTTAGACGGCTTCTTCCTGCCCGTCATTGAGAAACCAGTGTGAAGCAGCTGTGATCACAAGGAGAAGAACTCCAAGATAAGCAAGCAGAGAGCAAACGAGATGAACTTGTACCTAGTGAGGTACGAGGCAAGTGACACAATGAGAAGATGAGTCTGACGTTGCAAGGAGAGCAAAGAGAAGGAAGAAACAAAGGAAGACATGAGATGAAGAAGAAAAAGAAAGAAGAGAGATCAGACCTGAGAAACCAGTGTGAAGCAGCTGTGAGCACAAGGAGAAGAACTGCGAGATAAGAAAGAAGAGCAAACAAAAAAAACTTGTACCTAGTGAGGTACAAGGCGAGTGACACAATGAGAAGATGAGTGAAGAAAGGAGAGAAGAGAAACGAGCAGCAATGGAACCAAGTACAGGAGACGTAGGAAACCTAATCTAGTTACACACGGCTTAAACTCTGAATGACCCCTGAACCTAAACCTAATCATCATGTCACCCGGCTTGCTGGTTTCAACTCCACAGTCATATGCCCTCTGGCCACCTCACCACCAAAAGGCCCCGTGGCCCTGCTGGCAAATCCTGCAATACACCCAATGTGATGCTGCTTGGACGCTGAACAACGGCTTTTGGGGACCTCAAGGTGAAGAAAATGATCTTTTCCCCCCTTGAGGTGCCCAGACAAAGCGTTGGCCCAATGCTCCCCAGAGTGTCTGGCCAACGCTAATTGGAATTGCTGGAGTGCCCCTCCACATCTTTCCGGCGCTTTTGGCTCTGCAAATGCGGGACAGCGCAAGGACAGCCTCAGATGCATCCTGAGACTTCCCTCAACGCCCCATGGTGTAAGTACTGACCTGCTTGCCAAGCAGGCAATGACCTGCTCAGCAAGTAGGTCTTGAACTCCTTGCCAAGTGGGCAAAGACCTACTTGGCAAGAAGGTCTTGACCTACTTGCTGACCAGGCATATACCTGCTTAGCAATATAACTGGCAAGCAGGTCTTGACCTACTTGCCAAGTGGTAAAATACTTGCTTGGCAAGCTACTTGAAAAGCAGGTCTAAGCCTAATTTCTGAGAAATGAATGAATGACCTACTCACTGAGTGGGTCAGTACCTTCTTGGAGAGTAGGTCCAAGACCTTCTTTCTGAGCAGGTCTTGGCCTACTTGCCAAGTAGACACTGACCTGCTTGGAGGGTAGGTAATGACCTACTTTGTGAGTAGGCACTACAAACATTTGCAACTCTGCCCAGAAAGAAAATGTAAAATTGGGATGGGCAAAACATATACCCAATTTTACAGAAAATGGTCAGAAGTGAAAAATAAGCTTTACTGAGCATGCTCAGCATTTTTTTTTTTTTTTTTAGAAACTGAACAGAAATGATTTTTATTCATTCTGGCAACTTTGGGGGATTTTGCTGAGCATGCTCAGTTTTGCTCAATTTTTATTACTGAGCCATTTTGTTGAAAAAAGTTAAGATTTTGCTTAACCCAAACAGTAGTTTTTTCTTTAGGTGAAATTACAAATGTTTGTAGTGAGGCAATGACCTACTTGGTGAGTGGTCAATCAACTACTTGGCAAGTAGGCAATGTCTCAATTGGCACACAGGTATTGACCCTCTTGGAAAGTATCAGGTAGTTTACTCACCAGATAACCAGGGGCCCATGAAGTACCAGTATGGATGTCAGGATATTCAATACTTTGAAGAATGTACCTGGGTACCCCCACCCAGTACCCATCAAGTTGGGTCTTTGGCAATTGCGCAAGAAGGTATTGACCTGCTTGGCAATCAGATCAAGGACTTTCCAAGAAGTAGGTCTTGACCTACTTGACAACAGGTCCTTGACCTACTTGGCAAGAAAGTCAATCTACCTGCTTTTCAAGGACCCACCTTGACAGGTACTGGGTAGGTGTACCTGCTTCAAAATATTGGAAAGCCCAACACCTGTACTACCCATGATTCATAGCCATGCCTCAGGTACCCAATATTTGGTGAGTACTGGCTGGCAGAGGTCAGGTACTGCTGCATTGGTACTCTTTGCCATCTATGTTTGATTTCAAGGAAGTTTCTTTTCATATTGTGAACACTACAAGAAAATCTTCTTCAACTGCCACCAGTTGACATGCAGTTACTTTGCTTTTACTTCTGCTGTTACTTCAATCTTACTCAAAGAACACTTCAAAACAACTTCAATGCACAGTGACTGTGCATTTTGCACAGTGACTGTGCAAGAAAAGTTGTTTTGGATTAACTTGGAAGTAAAAGGGGTAGTAAGATGGGATTAGCTTGCATGTCAACTGATGGCAGTTGAAGCAGATTTTCTTGTAGTGGAAGCTGATCCAGGATCCTGTTTGAAAAAAAAAAAAAGCAAAACAACATAATTGTGGAGTGATCTATAGACATCTGGGAAGAATCAAGACAAATGGCTGACACGGGCTATAAAGGTCAAGATGAAGAAAGAAAGAAATCAAATATTAAAGAGGAAAATCCAGAGCAAAAAGAAAAAAAAATCCCCCAAGATGGAAAGAGACAAATCTGAAAGAAAAATTTGTGAAGATTTGAAATATTGGAAAAATTTGCTCTCTAAAATGGCTACCCCAGTTTCAAAAACTCTAAGACTTCATGCAAGACAGCAGGTGAGAAAAAGTTTCAATATGAAAAATATGTTAAGAGTTGAATAGTGATGTAGGAAAATAACAAAAGTGGAATATAAAAATCATGATTGTTATGCCAATCTTTCTGTGTTGAGTATGAAAGTGTGTTTCTGAGGTGAGATGAATGATCATTGATGTAAGTAGTATATATGATCATATATTGCTGCAGGCATTTTTATTTCATCAAATTCTATTATTGTTTTGAGCCTTTGTGTCTGACAATAAGCTTCCATTCCAGACTTGGAGAAAAGAAACTCATTCTTGGAAAGAAAAAGATGTAACAAACAATAAATTATAAAGAATTCCTCTCCAAATTGATTTATTTTATTTCTTTAAGTCATCAGGTAACTCATACTATCTATCTTTTCAAAATACAAGGTGACTTTATGCAATTCCTGGTCAAGTTGAATGCTTGAGGACCTCAATTTCATGTTTTCTAAAAGATCTTCTCCTTTTTCAACTTCCTAAACATCTAAGCCATAGGGGCTTGTAGCTTCTCAGATAGAGCCTCTGGCAGGATGCTGCAGCCCTCGCGGTTGGCACGTCTGTCAAACTGCTGCGGGAAGTCTCTATTCAAGGTATTTTTAAAGCCTGGGTTTGCCTCCCGCAGTGGAGGTGCTCTGAATGAATGACATTTTGAGCCATGAATCATGAAGGGTTTTTTCTAAGCTTGAATCATTTTCCAAAATTGACATACAATTCCCATGTATGTACAGTGCTTGGAAGTAAGTTTTTGTCAATGTTGGTAGCAATGCGTGAGGCCCATGACAAAAATGTATTGGCAGCCACTGTAACACCAAGGCCCAAGGACTTTCCAGGACTTCTCTCTACCCAACACCTCAATCCCCTCACCTCCAAAATGCGTGAGTGGGTGATCAGGAAAAATATCTTCCAGAGATTTTGGCGGTGATAGTATGCTTGTGGAATGGAAGTTGGAAAGGAGCTAGACTGGACTGCGCCTTTGAAGCTCAACTCCACCAGCTACTTTCTGCCTAGCCTTCTTGGGCGCCTACCGCGTGATACAAAGGCTCCCCGTGGACTTTCATCATCTCCAGCTGCGCCCCAGTGGCAATATCTCACAATTTTTGGACGTCCGGCCTACCCGGTGTCCCTCCTGCAGATCAGGTGGACGTGTTGCAGTGGGTAATGGACCAACGGTCAACAACGACACACTTGCAACCACTCCACCTGCACCCCCTTCCACATAGACCCCGTGCTCCAGTATTGCCAGTCCAGACAAAATCCATTGCTCATTTGACCCCAAGTGACCCCAAGGTTACTGCGCATGTAAAAGTTTATATGAAAGTTGATGTAATAAAAATAATGGGGCTGATTTTCTGGCAGTTTTGAACTTCCCTTCTTCATTGGTAGAGTTCAAATATTGCCATGATAAGGAGGCAGGTAGACAAGCAGGGCAGTGGCAGTTTGATCTCTCTGCACTCTGACGTGGCCATCTCGCTTCATACCACTTATCTGTGGCAGCTGCGCTGGCTTACTACCAGGCTGGGTGGCGCTTGATTTGCTCCATACAAAACAAAGTTACTGTTATGTTATTCAGGGTATAAACAACCATTTGGCACACCAGATCCCAAATGTAAGAGTCTGGAGTTAAGACTCAAGAGCAACCAGTGGACTCGTTGAGTCAACCATTCCAACCAAGCTATTTTGCACAAAAAAGCCAGAATGGCTTGTGAGACATAGTATTGGGGCGTTATTTCCGATTCTGTATTGTTGGACAAACCTAGCAGTTTAATTTTCAAGGTGGTGCTTCTTGGGGGCCACTTGTGTCATGATGTGTTTGCCTGTAAGGGATTCAGGGATTCATCTGGTATACCGCATGTCTTGCAATTCTTCAAAGATAAGGGCTTCACAACTTGAGATTATAACTGTTTGCCTTTTTGGTCTTGCAAGCCTTGAGGAAGTGAGCAAGGCTGTTTGAACCTTTGAAACTGGGTGCTAGGCAGTATGTACCTCAACTTCCCTAGTCAAGTGCTATTGGCTGGTATTGCCAATTGGCAACACTGTGAGGTGCATCGGCAAAACTGTGACGTATATTGTCCCCGCTATTACCAACACTGGTCCACTACTTTACTAGTAATGGTAGCGTAACACAAAGTAGCACGTTGTTTCTTCTTTACTGCTACCACTGCGGCCACTAACCATGATTTTACAGCACTACTTTATCTGGACCTGATTTTCCTTTTTTTTCTTGTTTCCTTTACGCTAACTGAGCACCAGATTTTAATTTTTTTTCATTCCTTTACAATACTGGCTGAAAGGAGGAAACAATATTGCTACCCGTAGGGCATAAAACAGCCAAAAATGTGCCTTTTCTGGGAATCCCTTTGAAGCCTTCCTGGATTTTTTGAACTCCCCACTCAGTGGGACCTCTTCTCAAAGCCACACAATACTCCTACATGCCATGGATGATTCCATTTGAAATATATGGTTGGATAACACAAGATAACTCCAGATAACGCTGGATAATGCATTGAAAATACATTACCTTTATTTCTGGCGGGCAATTTATTCCCCAACATTAAACTCCAGCTGTGCGCAGAAAATGTTCTGTTACGGGTAACAGTAACGTAGCGGCTTCTCAAGCTGAGCAATTACGTTACTGAAATTGCCTGGATAACGCAATGTAACGTAGCAGACCAGTGTTGCTATTACACTGGCACTATAAGTCTACGCATGATGCTGCAGCTAGATAGGCATGCAAGGTCCAATAACCCCGGAATGTCTTGCTTATTTAGCTCTACTCCTTCCTGCTCCTTCCTCCCCTGCACAATACTTTCAGATTTACCTCGGGGCCCGTGACTTGCTTGGTGCTCAAATTCTATCCTCAAAAGTTTGCCTCTTACCCATAAGTAGGAGCTCCTTGCAATCTGTCACCATCCTATTTTTATCTGTTCCCAGAAGACTCTCTGTCCACCAAACATGCCAGTTTACGCGAAATACCGCCTTGTAGGGTTATCTATTTTCTGCTTCTTATGGTAAAGTTACTGCACCATTCCACTGACAGATGGTGAGTTTATTCCACTGATCCCCATTTTATGCATGTTGGAAAAAAGAAAAAGTATAATGATAAAAAACTCTCACACTTTCCAGGAAATCATATAACCTGCGGAACTGTGAAAACGGGTTCTGGCATTGTCAACAACAAATGTACTTGGCTAGGACCTGGTGATGTGATGTCTAGAGCTAAGCAAAATCCTGAAGAAGAACTTGAAAATTATTTGGCTACTATCCCTCAGTTTTATCAACAAAGGTCAACAATTCTCACAGATTTAGGTAAGTTAGAAGGCTAACTTAAAAAAATGTGGTGGATATGGCAAAACTAAGTCTTATTCCTGTGATTGTTGCTATTGCAAACATTTTTCCATTCCAAATCAAATCTCATTGGTGGCCTATCTTTGAGATCAAAAAAATGCTATGAAGCAGGATGATGTGAAAATCCAGGAATGTTTAATCAGTATAAAAAAGAAATTTGATTCATTTGATACACAAACAGATAAAATCTGTGAATTATTCAGAAATATTGAAAAAATGCAAGATTTTCAAAACATTCTTTTTCCCAGGATAGAGGATATATGTCCAAGGGAAGAAAAAGACACTTCTGGAATCACTGGGATAAATGAACCCAAAATCTCTGAATCAGATCATTCAGAACAACAAAAATGGCTCAAGGTGCATTTGAGCAAACCAAGAGGGCCCTCTTTTTGGGAAAGTCATCTTGAAAAGATGAATATTATATTACATGATATCCCATCATTCAACAAAGGAGATGCTGTCAACCATTTGGGTGCAAATGAAATATCCTTTAGACTCAGAAAGAATTTACTTCAAACAATTTACTACATGTACAGCAACAAAATTATCTCAAGAGACACTTTAAGGGAATTTTTAGAACACCAAGACACATTGCAGATTTTTGCATCCACTAGGTCTCTGACTGTCATGCGTGACATCATGGAGTCTAGGGTCTACATTGGTACAAGAAGTATAGCACCTATTATAAGAGCATCCGCATTGGGGCCTAGTTTAGACCGGATTAAGGGGCTTGATCCTCCCGCGCATCCGCATCGGTCCAAAATAAGGCGGAGAAAACTGACCCCCGTAAAAAAAATCAAGCTAGCAAGGTACAACCCTGTACCTCACTAAACTTGGGCATAAACTCACATATCCCCACTCCGGAATAGACGGGATTACCCGCTGCACACCCAACTACACATTGATATCAATCCTCCAACACACATCAATATCAATCCTCCGACTTCAACACATTGCAATGGCCGACACCACAACTCCAGCCCCTTCAGCAAACGCCTCCAAAAAACGATCTTGCAACTTTGGGCCTGAGGAAGAAAAACAACTCGCAAAGAGCTGGCTGCTCATTTCAACAGACCCCATCCGATTAAACAACCAGTCAAAATAACAGTTCTGGTTGAACGTGGTCGACGACTTCAACATGTTCACGGGCGGACATTCCAGAGAGGCTTTGGGTTTGCAATCCAGGCAAGTACACATGTATTTTTCACCTTGATCTCATCAAAGCTGATATTTGCTTCCTTCAAAGGTGGAAAACCCTTCAAAGAGAAGTCCTCAAGTTCTGTGCCATCCACAATTGGATCAAAGATAAACCGCCTTCCAGTTCAACTCCTGAGGACTGGCTTATTAGGGCCAGGCAGCTTTATTTCAAGGGCACCAACAAGTCTTTTGCGTACGAGCGACTGTGGACTCTCCTCAGGAATGCTGCAAAGTTTAAGCCACCAGATCAAACTCAAGCGATAAATGGCTGCCCTCCTAGTGCAACACCTTCAAACAATTCAATCCCTGACTCCTTGACTGTCCCCGGAGGCGCTCGCTCAAACAAACCCAACCAATGGGAACAGCCACTTGGCACTTGTAGCACCAAGCGCAAGCTTAACAAAGAGGAATACAAAAACAAAAAAATGAAGCTTTTACAGACGTCAGTAAAGGAGGCATCTAAGCGATTGAAGGAAGCAAAACGTGCAAACGACATACAAGATAAGCTTGTTGCGATCAATCGAGAGAAGATGGGCATCAATCTGATGTTCATCAACGCTAACAACTGTCCAGACAACCTCTCTTGCAAATAATTGCAAGCTTGCAAGGAAAGAATCATACAGAAGTTACGTGATGGTGAAATCAAACCAATTTCCGTCACTCATCACGCATCATCATCCTGTCCTCCTACCAGCGAGCCCGACCACAACAATCACTTGGATGAGGAAGAGGAAGAGGGACAAGATGAGGAGGAGGATGACGGGGATGACAAGTTTGATCAATCTGCTCATGATGAGGAGCTTCAATCGGCAACCCAAGACAACATGACTTTGGTAGATCCTGCTCTCAACTGATGGATCTTTTCTTTTTCCTTTGTTGTCACTTAGCGTCTTGTCATCATTTTTCTCTTTGTAATTGGATGATAGAAACTTTCTCTTTTGATCAGAATTGATTTTCTTCACTTGTTCAACTCAACATGTTGATTTTCTTCACTTGTTCAACTCAACACGGTCTTCCTTTTATTTTTTTACAACTATCTTTCATTTCAGCATTGCAGCAAAATGCAACAAACAATGCTTTTCTTTACCTGAGATAAATGATTATGAAAGAATTTTTTTAAAAAAAATTGAGCAAGACATGATTTAAGGGAAAAAAACAATAGCAGACGCAAGAAAACAAGAACGCAAGACATGATTTAAGGGAAAAAAAACAATAGCAACATTATTTAAGGGAAAAAAAACAATAGAAGACGTAAGAGCGCAAGACACAAGTTATTTAAAAAAAATCAATGTCCGAGTTGCTGGAGTTGTCTTTGGATTCCGAACAGCCAGGCTCGCTATACTGCAAATTGCCCGTTGATGTCCATAGGTTCTGAATGAGATCGCTAGTAAGCTGTTGGTGTATGCGGGGGGACTTCATTTCAACGCAACGGATGCTTTTCTTGTGTTCATTGAAGGGTTCCAATTTTGTTGGGATTAATCTGATTGATGAAGGAAGAGCAGTGTCGTTTGTTGCATCAGAGCGGGATTCAACAAACATGTTATGGAGTATAATGCACGTCTTCATTATCAAGTTCATATCGCCCAGGTACCAGTTCAAAGCTGGTTTTGATACAATCCAAAATTGACCTTGAAGTATGCCAAATGCTCGTTTGATATCTTTTTGGCATGACTCCTGTCTCTTGGTAAAAAGTGCTGTGGCTTGGTCTTGTGAAACCAGTTTTTTCAACTGAATTAGAGTTGACCATGAGGAGTAGATCCCATTGATGAGGTAGTACGGGTACTTGTAAAGATTTCCTCCAATCTCAAACTCAACTCCCCAAGTTGTCCCTGCAAGCAAGCCCTCAAAGAGTGGTGACTGGTTGAGAACGTTCAGATTGTTTTAACAACCAGGCGTTCCAAAGTAGGAGTGCCAAATCCAGGTATCCTTCGTGTTGGTGGCCTCTAAAACTAACGTTGTCGTCTTCTCTTTCCCTTCAAACTGACCGCTCAAAGCTGCTGGGCAATTTTTCCACACCCAATGCATACAGTTGAGACTTCCAATGCATCCCGGGAACCCTTGTTTGGGGTTCTCTGAAAGTATTTTTTTCAAGTCTTCTTCGTTTGGAGCCCAAAGATATGTTGGGCCGTAGGTTTCTTGAATCACGTGGCAGAAAATAGCCAAGTTTTTCCTGGCTGTTGTTTCTCCAAGGCGACAGTACTCATCCTTCTCCAAGGCGACAGTACTCATCCATCGCGTCCAGTGGCATACCGTAGGCAAGCTGTCGGATGGCGGCCGTAAGATTCTGGTGAGGACTCAGACCCAACTTTCCTGTGCACTCCTGGCAAAAAAACAAGATCTTAACATTGTGCCTGAGATGAAACTGTAGTCGGAGAAAAAAAAAGAGGAATACGTACTGGTTTTTGGACAAAATAAGGATAGAGGTTGGTGAGATCATCAAGGATACGGAGAAAGAGGGTTTGCTCCATTTGGAATCTCTGGCAGAAATTGTCAGAGTCGTATGTTGAGTTCTCATTAAAGTAGTCGGCCATCAGTTTTTTGTGGTTTTCAATGTGGCTCCTTTCTTTGTTAGGTCGCCTCTCCTTCTTTTTGGTATCTAGATCGTCTGAATCGCTAGAGTCAAGGTCAGGAGATACATTGTAGTCGTCAAGAAAGTCTTCCACTATTTGTTGGTGGTGATCAATGAGGCGTCGGGCATTGAAATCTTGAAATGGGAGCTCGGGGTTCTCCAGGACCGGCATGATGTTGTCCATGGTGTTTGCTGATGTGGTTGAAGGGTTTTGAGTAGGATTAACTAGGACTACACCCAGATTTACTTCTGCTGATGTGGTTGCACGGGGGATTAGGGCTAACCCGGGTTAAACCTGGGCTCTAAAACCGGTGTAGGACTCCTTGTGGGACAAATAATAATATTTGGTAAAGTTCCGGCTGGGGGAAGTAAATTGCAGAATAGGTTGAAAGGCTATTACAACAATTTACGGGTGGTTTATTGGCCTTCCCCTTTATAAAATACTATACAACTGTAAGGAATCTCAAAATCAATATTTAATAGAGTTATGGCTGATTTCAAGATTGAGTAACTAAGTATAGTAATCTCAATCAGACTTAGATCACCGTAATCAATACACTTGCGGATGGGTTCAACGTATAAGGTGGATAAACCACCCAGTGGGATTGATTATATGAATGTGTCACTACTAGAAAATCTGCTTCAACTGCCACCAGTTGACATGCAGTTACTTTGATTTTACTTCTGCTGTTACTTGAATCTTAATCAAATAACACTTCAAAACAACTTCAATGCACATTGACTGTGCATTGTGCACAGTGACTGTGCAAGAAAAGTTTTTTTGAATTAACTTGGAAGTAAAAGAGTAGTAAGATGGGATTAGCCTGCATGTCAACTGGTGGCAGTTGAAGCAGATTTGCTGGTAGTGTGTGATGGTTTATGTTGATTTTTATGTTGTTGATGAATGATGATGAGTTTGTAATGATCTCTTCCTTAAACAATCGCTTGATAAGGCACTTTAATCAATACTAGAGCTCTGTAACTACTACTACTTATGTTTGATGATGGGGTTGTATAATAAGCTGTTGATGGCAAACTTATTGATGATTTGTTGGGATGCTTGGTACTCTAATAGACACTCTACACTTTAACTGATGACACTATCACACTTCTAACACTTAATGACTAATAACAACTCTGGTGATGGGACATTCCCATGTAACACTACTAATTAATAACAATCTTGGTGATGGGACATTCCCATTTAACACTAATAACTACTAATCAATCTTGTGATGGGACATTCCCATGAGGAAAGAAAAAGAAATCTGGGTGGGAGAGGCCCTCCTTTTATAGACAAATGTGAGGCATTTTTGCTGCAGGGCAGGCGCCTATGAGGCATTTCTGCTGCAGAGAAAACCACATCTGCACAGCATTATGCCCTTGAAACTAGTTTGAGCACAGCCTCCCCCCTCCTGCTACATGTTTCAACACAGCCTTCTGCCCTTGTTACATGTTTCAACACAGCCTCCTGTCCTTGTTACATGTTTGAGCACAGCTTTGGATCTTCCTAGATTCTTCTATCATCCTGAAACGTGTGGCAGCTGTGAAACAAGTCCCTGAAACAGCTCTGTACTTTTCCCATCTTCCAGGTGTTGAAACACAGGGGGTCTGGTACTTGTCTCAGCTGTTGTTACTTGTTTCACCTCCTGCTACGTGTTTCATCTGTTAAAAGTACTTCCATCTTGTTACTCCTCCTCCATCAATCTAACCCCTTTTCTCCTATCCCACCCGCTACACCTATGACCTCCCCTTTTCCCGTATGGTGATTTCTTCTTCCTTGCCATTCATGTATTCACTCCTTTGATGATGAGATGTTGTAAGTGTGTTGGGTTTTGTTGAATATAACTATGAAATGTATCTTTTTGGCATTAGAACGCAAAGGGAACACCACACTGGGGTCAACTTGGGCCCTGATGCGGATGCTCTAAATGAATGGCATTACCCCATTGATGGTTGTTTTTATGAAGGTAAGTTAAGAGGCACACTCCTCATGTGAATCATTGATTCCTCAAAGATAGCTGATATTGGATTTAAAATTTGAACTTGATCAAAACAAAAAAAAAATTCTCCCTGACAGAAAACATAGATACCTTTCATATTTATATCTAAAGGAATATCCAGGATATTCTGATTCCTATAAGAATATCATGGAAGCTTCAATTTTTGAAGACAACAAATTGTTCAAAACATTAGAAAAATGCCATTCATATTTAACAGAAAAGTCATTATCACAAACAAAAAAACAGAATGGGAGAAGTCAAGATTCAAATTACTCTCAAATTAGAGATTTTGTTCAAGGATGTATTTGGAAATTCTAATGTAAGGAATTTAGTCAACACACAGAAGGTGAAAGGCTGGCAAGCTTTTTTGTGCTGGATTTCATACAAGCTAATTATGGGTTAGAGATTTTGGAAGTTGAAGAAGGGCAAGATCTTCTGGAAAAGATGAAATTGATGTCATCAAGCATTCAACTTGATGAGGAATTGGCAAAATTCAGTTGGCATTTACTCAAGATAGAAGACATGAGTTACATGAGTCACATGATGACTAACCGGCATAAAATCAATGAATTTGGAGAAGAACTCTTGATGCTTTATAACTATTTTCATCTTCTTCTTTCCAAGAATAACTATCTTTTCTCCAAGTCAGGAATGGAAGCTTATTGTCAGACTGACAAGCTTGATTCAGGGAAAAGGTTCAATGAACCAAAATTAACTAGATTAATATATTGTCATACATACTACTTACATCAATGATCATTTATCTCACACCACCAAAACTGTTTCATGCTCAACAGATCCAGATTGAAATAACAATCATGATTCCTAGATTATCATGTTGTCATTTTCCTTTATCATTATTTGATTCTTGACCTATTTTTTCTATTGCAACTGTTTCTCACCGTCTGTCTTCCATAAAGCCTTGGAGTTTTGAACGCTGGGGTAGTCATTTCCAATTGGAAACTTAACTTTGTCCCTTTTGGTTCCATCTTGGGGGAATTTTTTTAATCTCTCTTTATCATTTTCTCCCTTTTCCTCTTGACCTATATCCTGTTTCAGTCATTTATCTCAATTCTTCCAAGATGTCTCCCACTCCACAAATTCAATGTGTTGTTTTGCCTTTTTTTTAAAAACAGCCTGGATCAGATTCAAAACATGCAAAAAAACTTCTCTCCAGTCATATGCTGGCAATGTTCTCTCAGTTTCAGGTTTGACAAGACAAGAATCACCTCATCAAACGGTGTGAAAGTAAACAAATGATATTTTGAGCCTTAAGTCACGGATGATTTGATCCCAGCTCGACTTAACTCCAAAGATGACATCACACTACTCCGCTTGATTTTATCATTTTTTGCTATGAGTTTTGATAGCATTTGGTTTGTTTAGTAAGCTTACATATAGCAAACTTAAATGCAGGGAGGGTGAAGCATGAAGGATTTGAATCAGGTGGTGGGTAGACTGAGTTTGGACGTCCGGACTACCGTGTGTCCCGACGGCGGATCAGGTGGGCGCGTCGCAGTGGGGAACGGTCAACAAGAACTGACTCGCAACCACACTCCCTCCCACTCCCACTCCCACCGCCCTACGCATGCCTCCTCGCGCCCGTGTCGCCAGCTCAGACGCATTCCATGGCTCATTCGACCCCGGAGTCACTGGGCGGTCAGTGCTTCTCTTCTTCTCTTTGTCTCCCTTCTTGCCTTCAAAACACTCGAAACACTGAACAAAACATCACGTTTCACGCTCCCATGCAGTCGAACCGGAGTGGCACCACCGCTGAAAGTGAGAAAAACTTCCAACGGAATCGAATGCTTTTCAGATTACTTCGGATCTCCGGAGAAAGATCCGAGCGGGTCGCCTGCCAAAACATCCAGCAAACGTTCGCACGATGACCAGCCATCGAAGGCGGTCAAACCGATACCCCAACGCGTCCGAAATGACCGTCCCGATAAATACCACGAGATTGGGGAACGCGGGAGGTGAGTATTGGTTTTGTTGCGATAGCTGTCTTGTCCAGTGTATGTATTGACACGTCGCTCCCATTCGTCAAACCTTAAGGAAAACAGGCATCAGTCCACCCAAGAATTCCGTCCGAGACGAGAACGGGTTCGAAAAATTCGATGATTACCTGATCAAAGCGACTGAACAGACCAACAAGGGAATCGCGAAGGAGAGGAGGAAGAGCATGATGAGGAAATCGATCAGCCAAGCTTACAACCGGAAACTCTCGGTCGCTACC
Organism: Puccinia coronata f. sp. avenae; assembly: GCA_002873125.1. NCBI lineage: Eukaryota > Fungi > Basidiomycota > Pucciniomycetes > Pucciniales > Pucciniaceae > Puccinia > Puccinia coronata. Next base: position 45,154 of record PGCI01000259.1, on the reverse strand, counting down.
TTTGTAGACGACGACGACGACGACGATCAGGAGGAATTCATGGAAGAAAGCATGAGCCTTGCCACCCCTGGTTCGTTCCCTTCAACTCGCTTGACTCGCTCCCAGAGATTGGCATGTTTGGACATACTGAAACCTCCTTGCTTTCTTGTTTCCCCACGATTTGACCTATGACCCCAAACCTCTGTCAAAGACACAAGCGCCTTACACCATCAAGAAACGCGTTCCTCACATCTTGCATCTGGCGCATCCAATTCCATCAATCCTGAACATCGCAAAACTCGATCAGGGCTTTCAGACGCGATAGACCAATCCACACGGACACCGAACGGCTCTGATCTGATCGATTTTGATGTAGTCCCCGAAGGTCCCATTCATTCACAATCACGCCACAAGTCGGACGAAGAACAGCCGATGACAGTGCCGGATGACGAGGATGAAGACGATGTCCAAAACTCGGGTGGAATGATGGCCAATGGATATGATGACGCCTCGTTGGGTAGTGACGGATTTGATGCTCAACCCGCCCATCCGCCATCAGATGAAGACCGACAATCGGATCCCCCCTCTGGATTAGAGGACATAGTGGAGGTCGACGAAGAGAACGAGCATTCCACCACAGCTGGGCCTAATGGCGAAGGAGACACATCGCACATCAGTGAACCCCAACCTCCCAAACCCCGGAGACACAACCCTCGGCGTGAGTGATTGGCATCTTTCATTCCCTGTATCACCACTTGGGGGACTTGTTTTAACCCCATCTTGCCACCATTATCCAGCTCCTCCACCGGCAGGAGGGCCCCGTCGAGGGATTCGTCAGCGGTTTCCTCGGCTGGCTCATTGGCGAGGCGAGCGAGTCGTTTATGGACGCAGTATGACGCCAGATGGCAACCAGAAAGTGATTGGGATGGTGGACGTAGTGCGGGTGCCCGACGAGCCTACCAGCCCGTTTGCCGCTTCACGCAAGAAACGGCGAGCGGGGCTGCAGAAGATCAAATCAGAAAGCGTCGGGCCCGATGACATTACCACTCACCACGCTCCAGAGGATGGCTGGGACGACAAAACCCGGCCGAATGGAATCGTGTACAGTTACACCAAGAACAAAGACTGCGAACGTGCGGTCGTGTGCACGAAGAAAATGGCCACCCTGGACGTCGAAGACCAAGCCGGGGATCCCAACTCCTTCCAGTTCCAACGGGTGGTCAAAGATTCCGATTTCATTGCAGGTGGAATTATGCACATACCGGTCGGCGGTGGTAAACCTCTCAAGCCAGCGAAAGATAATTTTTATGTAGGTTTATCTTTACCACCCTTTCGTCGGTCTACTCGTGACTCAATTGTTCTGCGCACTAACTTATCCCCCACCCTCGGCTTGAAATTAGTTCTTTACGGTCGTCGAAGGCGCCGTGTCTGTCCATATCCATCGGACCACCTTTGTGGTTGCTCCCGCCGGCGTCTTTTGGGTTCCTCGAGGTGGGTGGTGGAATCACATTTTTTTCATATTGCTCTTGACCGAATAAAAAATTGACAATCAAAATCATGCGTGGCACAACCATAGGGAACGTTTATTCGATACGAAACATTAGCCAAAGGACGGCCAAGCTGACATTTGCCCAAGCCAGGAGAGCCACGGGAGATGAGCCGGATATAGATTCCGATGATGTCGATGAGGAGCATTCGATCCTGCAGTCCAATTCCCGTGATGCCTCTTCATCACGAACTAACGCGAAGAAAAACGGCACACATCCTGAGGAACCGCTTCCCAATAATCCGAAGACCCGTAAACAGACCAAGAATAATCCGGCCACCCGCACCGATGCGAGCACTAGCATGACTATTTCAAATCCGAGAAAAAAGTCGAAAAAACCCGCGCCAAAGAAAAAGAAGTCGAAGCAGAAGAAGCAATCGGCTGTCCAAGCAGCCGACGCGCAGGATGAGGAAGGAGAGCAAGAGCAAGATGTCTCACAAGAACAAGAGCAAGAAGGGGAAGAAGAAGATCAAGAAGGTGAAGAGGAAGAAGAAGAACAAGAAGATGAATCAGAAGATGAAGAAGCCTAGTCATGGGTTATCATGAAGATTTAAAGCATCCCAACATTCACTTTTTCTTGGTTCTGAAAGTCTGCCTTCTTTCTTTCTCGACTACAACTGTATCTCGGAGATCGTTGTCATCTTCCCATGGGTCCATTTTTCTCCTGTTTGCTGATGTCTCGCTCTCTCTCTTCCCTAAGCCGCACCTCCACACGCAAGAAAGCCGTGCATTTTCTTGTGTCTACAATATCTTTGTGTCCCTCTTGTTTCTCCCGATTCCATGTCTTCTTTTATTTTTTTATTTTTTTGTCGCAACCGTCAGAATTTCCTTTTTTCCCTCCAATATCCTTATTTTTACCATCTATGTTGTGTTGTAATCTTGTAGAGTTTTTTTTTTGGCCAGTTCTTGTAGGATGATCCCTTTTTTCTTGTCTCGTTGTCCAGGCCACGAAGGCAATGGATTTCGAGCGCGTAATATTGTCCATGTGAGGTGCTTGTGCATGCAGTCATCCTGTGACTTGATTTGTCTTCCCAGGCAAACATGGTGAATGTACCCATTCTTGGCAATGTGAATTATCTCTGTCCATCCCAAAGTCAACGCCCCATCTCTGCACTCAAAGTTGCACATTCTAAGAGCTGGATTGGCAATGAGAGGTGGTAGACTGAGGCTTGTGTTCAAGTCCAAGAGTTCCGGCTTCTTGCTCTTCCATCTTCATGTACTTGTTTATGCTCCACAGGTTTCCTTTTATACCCTACCCATATTTTGTGAGCTATTCTAGAAAAGCTCGGGATTTCACATTGGTAAACGTTGGAATTCACTGTCAAATCACAGTCAAATAACACTTCTGTGACTCCAGCTGGTTACTGTACTACTACAAAGAGCAATGAGGATTGATCCAATACGCGTGTTTCTTGTAAGTTGTTACACCTTAGGTGTAATTAAAAGTGCATTTTGATCACATTGTGAAAGGGTTGAAAGGGTTTCTGGTTGCCGAAAAAGAAATCGGGGAGACTACGTAGATGATAAATGAACTAGCAATCACTGCTTCCAGCTGGGATCTGGAATACCCTCGAATATAAAACGGTCCAAGAAGGTTTCCAAAGTAGTAACTGACTGCAACTTCCAGCCACTGAGAACAAAGATCTCTCTGTAGTCTTCTTGGCTGCGCTCCTCTGCATTGAAAAGAGACATCATGATAAGATTATAATGGTGAGAAAAAGAGGTGGCCATCCCGCCATTGGAGAGAAGCGGGGCGTTCGGGTCAACCAGTGCAGGCTCTAGACACGTCTCGCAGATCAACAGGCGGGTCGTCAGTTTGGCTGCGCGTCGTAAATTGGTCAAAATCTGGACACAAAAATTCGACCTGAGGAACGAATCCGAATCAGCATGTATACTTCACGCGGGCAACCAACTCAGCGATACCACATCGATTGGGTTTGAAATGAATAGGTAGATGCTTTACTAACGACCAGTCATGAAGAATGTGCCGAAGGAAGTACGCATCTACTTGTTCAGCCCGATGCGCTGGTTGATCCTCGAAGTAGTCAACCGCCTCGAATTCGATATTCGCTGTTGAGCCAATCTTTTGATATTCCTAATACGTGTTTCGTACGCACAGAATGAGTACGTGAGGCTATGATTGGTTAAAGCAGGTGGTTATCTTGATGGTTCTCACCTTTTTCCCAGCTTGGATGACCTCAGGTAGATCCTGTATAACCACCTTCCATTCAGGAAGGTACGTAGAGATAGCATATGCAGCTGCACCTATTCCACCACCAACATCAATCAGAATACCATTGGGTCCCAGTTTTCGCCAATCATAACCTTTATAATGTGCTGATCCCGTACCAGTGGCCCTGGTCGATTCCACCTTTCCATCACCGAAACATGATTTTCTCCTTGTCAGCTCCTTGCAGTGATTCAATTGCATAACAGGAATGTCTGATCCCAGGGATGCAAAAACCATCAGACAAAATGGATTCCGGACTTACCATCGCTTTGGAAAAAGTTTGCATTTTGACATCATTATCCGATCTGGCCAGCCATGTGAAAAAATCGCAGCCAGGTTCATAGTATTTTTGAAACGCGCTATTTTTAGGATCCCAGCTGAAAGCCCCACCGCCTTCCTTGTCCAAGAGTACGTCGGGAAACGAAACCAATCCCGGCATAGATATCGCTTGCCTCATATGCGCGAAGAAATTGCATAGACTATTTGGTGAATCAGTTCGGAGTGGCAAAGAGCACCGATTGTTTACCCAATGATCTGGACTGATTTCACAAAATATGTTTCGCAACGCCAGGAAACGGAGGACGTGTGTCAGCTTGCGAGGATCCATACCGGCCTTCTCGGCCAGCACTTCAACGTGGACACCCCCTTTGCTGGATTCAGGGTCGATCGAATGAATCAAGTCTGCAATCCGCCCTTTGACAACAGTGTCGATTGCAACAGTCTGGAGGTAAGAATAATAGATTTCTTGGAGGTGCAGGCCCACCGGGATCAAAGTAGCAAACAGTTGATGGGCGGCACCAGTCAAATTTCTAATTGCCGCTCTACGTCGGGGAGTGACCTCCAATTCATCCTCAGGGGCGACTACAGGTAGGTTCACGTCCGTCGTCGCTGCGCCTGGAATTTGATTCGCGGTATCTTCCTCAATGTCTTTTACCGCTTCAACTATAAGATTCGCGAGCTGTTGTGATTTTGATGGTAGGGTCATCTCGATGAATCTGTGCAATTGTAATTGTTCTAGTGAGAGTAGAAACACAACCCGTGAAGCTATGGTGATTTCTATATAACGCATGCACTCAGTTGATATGAGCAACAAGAGGTCAAGAATTCCCCCTGACATCATAGTTAAACGTGCCCAGCAGAGGAAAGTTAAATGAGGCGTCATTGAAATTCAAGATAAATCACTGCCATATGATCGTGGCCTTCATAAACCCATTGGCCGAGAATTGGAATGATGTAGTCTTGACTCTTGACGAACAGGACAAGGAGTTAGAGCGTGGCATGCCCATAAGTGAGCCCGGGATCTACGCTAAATTCCATACTTCCCGAACTCTCACATCCCACGTGAGGTAACAAGTTCAAGCGATCGGCAATCTAGAGTTTGGGTGCCCGAAGTTCGAACTCCAAACCAGCATGGATGTTTGTGTGCATTGTCGTCACAGAATGAAATATCTCCGACCGAATGTTTGTTGTCGCAGGTCCTATGTATAGACCAGCTTGGACCTGGCAAATGCCACACGAATAAACAAATTTGAGTCCTCGGGATGGCTCATCCGGCCGCGATTCCATGCAGGAAGGTCCTGAGAGGTTTTGCTTCAGTGCATGATAGTATCACATTTTTATTCCTGCATGCTTCAAGTTACATTGTATCAGGCACCAATTACAAACGATGTTTTGAGATATTTTGAAAAAAAAAATCCAAAAATCTCTCAAAAAGAAGTTATGCACTTTTTGGATTTTATTTATTTCAAAACGGGTCCAGAATTGCCCCAGAACACCCTGGCCGGAGGTTTGAAGATGAAAATGCCACGCTTTGGAAATGAAAGAGTCATTTATCATTTCCACAGCTTGTACCTTCTTGATGCTTCCCAGACTCATATGTGGAACAGCTTGATAAAGCAAATTGTGGGAACGCAAGAGTTGTTCCACGGCTCCCATTGAGGCAGACGTTTGAATGTGTGACACGGGGCTTGTATGTATTGATATTGAACGTGGTTGGCCTCCTCTTGTAGCCAAAGGAAAAGGGCCGCGTAATCAGATGTTGCAGTGATCAGATGAAGCGGGAGCATTGTTGGAAGAGGTTGTTGAACGGAAGAAAAAATGGGCAAGTCAATGCAGCCTTCCCTGTGTGGTAAAATGATCCCACGGGCTGGCAATTATCAAGGTGTTTATGATTGTAGATTCAGCATTGTTTTGAAAATTATTCTGGCTTGAATTCTTCTTTTTAAAAATTCTCAATAAATTCCAAAACAAATTTCAAAATATCTCAAAACATCATTTATAATTGGTGCCTGAAGATGAAAATGCCACGCTTTGGAAATGAAAGAGTCATTTATCATTTCCACGGCTTGTACCTTCTTGACGCTTTCCAGACTCATATGTGGAACAGCTTGATAGAGCAAATTGTGGTAACGCGAGAGTCGTTCCACGGCTCCCATCAAGGCAGATGTGCGAGTGTGTGACACAGGGCTCTTATGTATCAATATTGAACGTGGTTGGCCTCCTCTTGTAGCCAAAGGAAAAGGGCCGCGTAATCAGATGAAGCGGGAGCATTGTTGGAAGAGGCTGTTGAACAGAAGAAAAAATGGGCAAGTCAATGCAGCCTTCCCTGTGTGGTAAAATGATCCCACAGGCTGGAAATTGTCAAGATGTTTATGATTGTACGCCTGGATTTGGCATTGTTTTGAAATGTTATGAAAATTATCTTGGCTTATATTCTTCTTTCTAAAAAAATCCAATAAATTCCAAAACAAATTTCAAAATATCTCAAAATATCATTTAATTGGTGCCTCAGTGTCAGTGGTAGCTTGGGTAGCTTAGAGGAGTAAAAGTTGGCAAGTCCTGTAGTGACAAATGAGACAGAATAAAAAGGAACCTAATACGCCAAGTGTTGGAGGTTGGTGATAGGATAAAGTTGCAAAGACAAGCTAAAAATAAGAAAAAAACGATAACAGGGATGAGAGAAACATACTTGGGATATTAAAAATCCATACAGAGAGTGAACTGAGTCAATTTGAAAGGGGAAGGATACATTTATCAACTTCTCCCCCAGAAATACACAATATTTCTGTCACAGATGATAAAGCTGATTGGCATTCTGCATAACCAGATCTCAGGCTTGATGCCAGTAGAAAGTAGTTGGAAGGATTTTTGAAGCAAAATAGATTTGAATAAGGGAAAAATGGAAGAAATGTCAGAAGTATGCATGGTTGTTGGTACTGCCCTCACTGGTGCGCCAAAGTGCGCCCGCCCTGCCAGCGCTCACCGAAGTCACATATGTGGGAAGTTTGCTTTGGGAGCCCCAAAAATTGGAATTGAGCAGAATGAGCACTGTGGGAATGTCCCGTTTCGGGTTCCCCAAGGCCAAGCGGATACTACCCTGAAACTCGAAGCCAGTCAAAAAAAGAAGAAATCAAAAACGCGAAAAAAAACTTTAAGGGCCTGTACCAAAGTGCATGAAAAACTATTTTTTCAAAATTTATTTCTCTCAATATTTCTTAGAACTAAAACTCAGCATCATCAAAAGGTATTCTTGAGCTCAAAAGTGAAGGATTTCAACAATTTAACCCTCCTGTTGTTTTGGATTTTTGTGCAGAGGACAAAAACAGTAGAAATTTTTCAAAATTTACACCCTTGGTACAGGCCTTAAAAAGATCTCTCAAACCCCTCAAAACTGGGCAAAAACGGCGCCGGGGCGCGCCCCACCTGCGTCAGCCATTAACGCCCTTGACCAGTCAGATTGGCGCCTGCCGGCGCGCACAAAAGTGGCGCCGACAACCACAGCCAGCAGTGAGATAAAAACCCCTTATGACTATCAAAAATGGTCATTGTTGAAGCGCCTGCTTATTCAAAGCCATGAGTTACATTGCCTGATAGAAACTTGGCTCAATTTTCCTAAGATCCAAGAAGGTGATCTTTTGAATAGGAATATCAAGAATCAACATACAAGTCAATGGAACTTCAGACATCCCAACTTGTGAAATATTGTTAAGAAAGTACATAATGGAGAGTTTCAACATTTATACACAGACATCATGTTTCAATATCCGCAGACATGAAAATTTGAACCAGAGATTTTGTTTTTAGAAAAAGGATGCACATTTTACAAAAAAAAAAAAAAAAAAAAAGGGCAGATGTGTGAACTTTTTTTCAGGATTTGTTCCTCTTGCTCCAACAATCTTCAATTTGAGCGAAATGTATCACCATTTTATTTCCTTCTTGACATTAGAATTTCATTTCTTTTGTGCTTTTCTTGTGAAAAAAAACCTCCAACTGATCAAATACATTGGGAGTATCTTCTAAAAGCCTTATATACTCCAGCTGAAATAACATTGTATTTTCAATCTTGCTATTCTCATAATACTTGCGTATTTTATCCTCCCCGGGCAGGTAATCTGGAGAGGATTTTCCAATGCTCAAAAATTCATCTGAAGTCTTACTCAAGTAGTAATATCGAAAGTCGGAAAGAAGAGACTTGTGCAGATGGCTGAAATGATTGGGTATTGATCGATCTTCCAGTAATATCTCCATGACCCCGGGATACATTTTCTCAATTGAATCCAGAACTTCACAAATAGCACTAACTGGGGCTTTTTCATCCTGCCAATTTTCCAAGAAGATCTCGGCTAAAAGTTTGAAAAGTTCTTTCGATTCTTGAGGGATGTGCAACTTTGAATCAACTTGCAACGTTTCCACATGTTCCACGGGCTGGTTTCCGGGGTTTAGCTTGTTCGCGTAGATGTCCATCGAAAATAATTTCGAAAAATCCTGCCATTTTTGCTCATTTTTCCACTTGATACTGTTTCCCTGCTGAAATAACTTATCAACCAACAACTTGAAATTTACCATCGATCTTTCTTTATCGCTAAGAGCTGTGGAAGGTTTCGAAGAAGGAACATAACCAGCATTTTATCATTCAGCGCTTGTGACCGCTGTAAGCAATTTCAAGTTTAAAAAATCAAAATCCAAAAGGCAATTACTCACCACCCAAAAACGGATACTTCAATTGCCAGAACCATTGCCCCGTTATGTCCGTCATATCTTTCTGGGCCTGCGGGACTATACGTTCCTGAATATAATGGATGTTGTACCGACTCGCAAGCCAAATGGTTTTATTGTCTTGAAATATACTTCTTACAGTTTCGTGATTGATAAAATTATTCTTGAATAGGAAGTTAACGGTTTCCAACAAAAAGGGGAATATAGACTTCTCTTGATCTATAAGATACTCGGTGTATTTGTTAAAATCGATAGGGGATTGATACTTAAGGATAGACTTTTTGATTTTATTCACAAATGAATGAATGAATTCCTCTCGTGCTTTCTCCCCATCCGATGAAAAAAGCTTCGGAGAGAATCCTTCAAGCCATCGAGGATTTCTGGTACCAGGCTTCGTTCTTGCCAGCAGTTTCAATTTCCGAGAAAATATGTCCAGCTTCCAGAGCTTCATCTTACGCAAGATGTATATTCTCTTTTGAAATTTGTTTACTGTGCGTGTATCCTCAGTGATCTGATCAGAGCCTCTAGCTCCATACTTGAGAGTATGTTGATGCGGCACTTGATCCACACCTGGGTGAACAAGTGATAATTCTCTCACTTCGTCAGAGAGCGAGGCCCAGTAGTCCCCTGTAATTTCAAAGATGGCAATCGTGATCAACCAGTGTGATGGTGACTCTAGCTGAGGTTAAAATTGTATGTAGATGAGAGAATGGTGCACTCACAATCTTGACTCAACGCTGTTCTCGAAACTGAAAATCAATTCCCCATCAGTGATGTAAGACCTCATGAACTCTTTGTGATTGTAAGTCAAATGATTGATTTACGTTTGTCATGCCACAGAAGCACCACTGGGGCGGCATCTTTTGTCACATCTTCGTAGAATGCTTTATTGGACTGTCGAACCTGTGCATGGAGTTCTAAAAAGTGATATTTAGAATTCCAATGCCAATGCCAATGACATATGTAATTAGCACAAGGCAGGAAAAGTCATGACCAAAATATGATCACATGAAATAGCTCTTTTTGCCGCACCTATTTTACTAGCCAGAGTGGATGGAGAAACTGCAACACGACTTCTCTGACTAGGAGCAGCATAGTGTAGAAGTGGACGAGCAGGACTTGGGGAGGCAGTAGCCAAGATAGTAAACAAACTAGCAATCGTCAACTTGCAAAACATTTTTCCAGCTGGAGGTGAAGTGACTGGGACAAGTGCTTAAGACTGAGTCAAAGGCGAAGCCCATCATCTCATTCTTATAGCTTTCTGCCTCAAAGACCGTGCAAGTTTTTTTTTTTTTTTTTTTTTTCCAAATGTGAAACGTTCCAGCAGACACTTGTCCGGGCGGTCCCTATGATAAAAGGCGACTCATGTTACATTGAAAATGTACACCTCGCCGCTCAGGCTGAGAAACGGCAAGTGCCTCAGAGTGCGGCTGGCATGGTGCACCCGGCGGTTTCCTCCTAGGACCCTCAAAAGGCGGTACAGGTTGGTTACCTCCCAGGCGGAGCAATTGGCCCGACCACTCTGTCCGACAAGTTCTGTAACCGGGTTCGATTGAAGTGATCCAGACATGAGCTGTCCGATGTGAGGAAGTTTGGACTACGGCCTAGACATGCCATCCGAGCAACTCATAGCCACAGTCGTAGCAAGGCTAAAATTGGCGGCTGGTATACAGATCGTCATGCTTTTCACCATTCGTTCCATTTGGCTCCACTTGGTTCCACGACGTTTTGTAGACATCACACCTGTCCCAGCAGGTCCCAGCAGTTGATGCCCGCAGCCAGCTTGGCAGCGCAAATACACTCATCTTGACTGGCGTCAAATGAAGGCAAGTCTTAGACATTAGTAGTGTCGTATTCTGATGATCTCATTGACCAACGATGAGGTATGTAGGTTGTTGAAACATGGTCTCGTCTGCGGTACAGAAAGTTCGTTGCCTACACATGCCGACCGATTGTCGAATGAAAGATGCCTGGATCACACTTGTTTGTTAATTTACATAAGCATTCTCGTCTGTTGTTTTTCTGCTGTGTGCAACCTTTCCGATGTCAAGTGCACTCTGTCCAATTTGAAACCGTCTTGTATTTATGATGTTAGAGATTTCTTAACAAGCATCATAATCATCAGTTGAATCATAATGAAGACAACGTGCGCCAAGATAGTCTGCCCCCTTTTTCTTTTTAAAAAAAAAGAGGGTGTTAGGGATACAAGTGTCCTCTTAGAAGCGCAGGAAAAAATAAAAATTGGGGAAAAAACAGCCCAATCAAAACTATAAGGCTTCTACATATTTAACTACCCAAAGATGAACTAGTCTTGGTCAATTCCTTGAAGTCCTGTCCCAAAGTAGGATGGTTACTTGCATCCTTAACCAATTGACAAAATTTGGGTGAAGTACCTAAACAATGACATAGAAAGAAAAATAATAAATTAGTTTCGGCAACGCTTCACTTCACACAGAGGGGGGAGGTGGGAACAAGAGAGTCTGCAACAAATGGATTGTATCTTACTGGGCGAAGAGACTCGCAGGAGAGCAACTAAGGCACGAAGCGCTGATCTCTGCAATTCCGCTGTTCGTTCATGATCTTGCTTGACTGAATTGTCTTTCAGTTTCAGGTTGATCGTTACCGAGAATGCTTCAGTAGATTGATCGAGACCTACCCATTCAAAAAAAAATCAACGAAGCATTAATAATGCAATAGGATTTGGTCGTGGCTGGCTGCTCATTGACTTACGTGAAGCTATCGTGGTCGGGGCTATGTGGGAAAGTCGAATGAGCATGAGGTAGCAAAGGACCTTGATCTCATCCTCATCGGATAAACCGCTCAGCACTCGATTGGTAAATTCGTTGATGTCAATTTTATTCAAACAGGTTTCTAACAATGTAAGCATGGTAGAATACGCCAGCTGCATCAGAAGTTGTTGTTTAAGGGATCAGCAAGCAGATTATGAACTTATAATATCTTGTGTGAGCCTCACCTTGCGAGTTTCGAGTCCGTCATCAACTCGGTGTTTGAAAGGGCCCATCTCCACAAACCGGACGAGGCTTTGATCGACGGATGTTTCTGCATACAGATGCGGCAAGAGCTGGGGGAGGACGTCCCTAACCAGGTTCCGCTTGTTGTGGGCAGCTGAATCCAGCACAGATAACGCTAATGACCGAACGGAGAGGTCGGTGTCTCGAATGTGTCCCAAAATCTCAGAGATGCAAGGCGCTAGATGTTCGTCGAACCCGGGTGTATCGTCGGTTAATGTGAAGCGTACTGCAGTCATACAGGACATGCGAATTTGAGGGGAGGGAGACTTGAGTCGAGCCTGAATGCCGCCAAAATTAACTTCAACGTGTATTCCCGCGTGATTTGGGTGAACCAACAAATTGTTAAATCTTGTAAGGACATACTAGTAATCTGGGAAGGAATTTGCCCGCGTCAGAAAGTGTAAGCTTTCCGAGACATTCCGCCGCAACGTTTCTGGACGTTTCTAATTGACCATCTACCGCGTCAAACAAGGGGTCCCATAAGCTGTCGGCGTGTTTAGACAAGCTAGGGCCGGGTGCATGTGCAATGAACTGTTTATCAGTAGAATAATCAGTGTTAGGGTCAGAAACTTGGCGAGTGGCTGAGTAATGTTTTGTGGGTCGAAACTCACCTCTTTGAGGGCTTGAAGTGGCAAGTGACGATGCTTTTCAGTTGCTCGGATGAGTTGAAATATATGAGGAAGGAAGACGTCGGCAGCACCGGTGGCCATGTTACCTACGAAGGAGAGAATAATTGAAGTGAGTCGTAGGTTTGTGCAACATCGAGCCCTTAATTGTAGCTTACCAATAGCAAATGCGGCAGCGTTTCGCGTGTCTTCAAAGGGTGATTCGAACCTAGTCAACGCGCTGTTGAACACCTCTTGGTGAGAGGATAGATCACTGGAATAGAGATGAAGAAAAAAAACAGTGTTGCATCAGATGCTGCGGGACTTCTCAGTCGGAGAGAAAAAGGTCTGCTTACACAAGACGTCCAATTTCACCTAGACATATCAAACTAAAGAATGCTGAGGTTTTGTTGTCAGTCGGGTCTTGCAAGACTGCCGCAAAGCTGGTCAGCGCTTGCAGTCCTACAGATGGGCGTGCACGAACGACAGCCCCGATGCATCGCGCTACCGTATAATAAGGCTGCAAACCAGACGATGCATTGGGCGACAAAATCCCGCCAGTTTTGATGAGAACAGCCGCCTTGGCTTGCTCGAGTGTCGAAGTCTTATCCACTGTGTCCGATAAACTAGCGATCAAGGCTTCCGGCTCATCGAGCTTGTGCTCGACAAGCGCAGAGAAGAGTGAGATCAAGGCATCCAAAGCCGGCCCCTGAGAAATTGCAGCGGATTTCATGATCTGATAAACCGGCTCCATTAATTTGGCTTTTCCGTCAGCGGGTAAATTGGATGCGAATGGGATGAGGAAGCCGAGAGATTTCAATGCCATGGGGAGAAGCGGCAAATCCACCGTGTCGATCATTGGATGCAGGTCGGAAACTAATGTTTGAACCACTCCAGGCGCGATTTGAGAGTTAGGGCGTCGTAGAAGAGCATTCAAACATTCGAAGCACGCTATCTTCAAGGTTCGATTGTTCTTGCGCAAGAAGGACGCCACCACAGGAATAATTTCACTGATCCAATTTTCAAACGTGTGCCCCTTAGGAACGGGTGAGCGGACAATCTGAGTGACGACTTGAAGCGTACTACATTTGGTGATTTCATTGTCTAGCCGCTGAGTGATGACGGGCAGTGAGTTACCGAAATCGCTTTCGAAAAGAGTGGCAGCATGAGTGATCAAGTCTTGGTAACACAGTGCAGCCCACTCCTTGACTTCTTGGTCGGCACTAGAACAAGTCAAGCGGCTCATAGTCGCATCGTAAATAGATTTGAGAGCGCTGGCAGAATCGGAATGGATAGGTGATGTGGGCGCCATGGGACTGAGGACCTTGATCAACGATGACGCAGCCATGAAAGCTTCGCTCGTGATTCGATGATACTGTTCATTAATCCCAGACAGGAGAAAGCTGACGAAGCGGGATAGTTCAGGTGTGAATGACCGGGGATGGTGGGTGCGAAAAAAGAGAGTCAAAAACTTGTAAACTTCTATTTTGAGCGAAGTGCCCGAGCCGGAAACGCCGGTTTCCGCAAATTTTAGGGAAGACTCAATCCGATCCAACAACGGCAAGATCTGGGTTTCCAAACCACCACCTAGAACATTGATCAGCTCGTACAATAGCGTGAACCCGCTTTGTCGCACGGCCATCGACTTGCAATTCAAACACTTGATAATTGATTTGGAGATCGTAGGTGATTGGGAACGTAATAAGCCCAAAGGTCCGTTTGCCCTTTGGTCATCTAGCATTGTGGGCCTTTTCCGCTTCAAAACATTTTCTGTAGGGCTATGATCCTCGGAACCCGAAAACGTCTTGGTTTGCTTTAGTAGAAGGGTGAACGTAGACCATACTTCCAGCTTGACACTTTCCTCACGGTCTTCAAATCTAGATATTAGCAAAGGTGACACCGACTGATAGAGCTCCTGTAAGAGCTCGAAACGTGTTGCAATTAAGCTGGCTAAGAGCTTGGTGGCTGCTCGGCGTATCTTCCAGGACATGTCATCATCGTCTGAGTACCTGAAAAGACATGGGGAAACGGTCAGAATCATAGAATGGTATATCGAATACTGATCAACTGACTCGTCACCAAACTCTGCGTCTTCATCGTCTTCCTCATTGTCATTCTCATCAATGTCCATATCGTCAGACTCATCCACACCAGCGTAATTCTAGATCCGAAAAGTTTTGGATTGTTAGTATCAGATTAGGCGTAACCACGCGTCAGTGTTTTTGTCCGGTCAAATTGATGAGCTTACAGGATCATATTGGATGGCCTTGGTGGCAGCGGTGATGATAAGAGGAATGTAACTTGACATCTCTGAAGGACATTTCAGTAATAACGATTCGAGGGTCTGGAGACTTGTATCTCTCAATTCTTCGTCATTAACTTCCGAAACTTTGACGACCAGAGGAACCAGGTCCGTTAGTACAGTAGCTAATCTCTCGGGAGATGCTCGAGCGAGAACTCCTGCCAAGAAGACGCTGTTCTTCAACATGAGGAGCTCAGTGTTGCGCAATCCGGGCATGACGGTATTCGAGATGAGAGAGAAGAATAGGGTGTCACTGCAGCAACCTGCTAGTGAACCCAGGGCGGTGACCACCCTTTTTGATACGGCTGTTCGAGGGTTGGTGAGGTTAGGGAGAAGAGCCTGGAGTGCTTGACCTTGAATCGTAGTGTTTGATCGGAAGTAGATATCGAAGCGAACAAGCAAATCGGATAGTACATCGAGATGGGTGACCAGAGTATCGGATGAGGGAGACATGTCTTGAAGTTGTGAGATCAATTTGGGAGCAAGTTTGTTGCACAGAGTAGGGGCTAGTCTAGAATTCGTTGGGATTTCAGTGACTACAGTTTTCAAAGCTACAGATGGAATATTATGAACGTCAGATCACTCTAGAGGCTTTCAGGCCGGTGATAGATTGAAAAGTTAATTTACTAAGAACGCACCGAGTCCAGCCAAGTCGCGTAGTTGTTCGTCCTCATTGGCGCTATACGCGATCAGCCTGTCAATGATGCGGGTCATTCTGGGATCGCCGACGCTTTTGACGAGGACACCCAATCTGATAAAGATAGGCACACGCGGCAATTTGCTGGTGAGTGAACAGAACGAGGCAAGGAGAAAGAGAGGGAGAGAGAGAGAGAGAGCAAGACAAAGAGATGGTGCGAGTAGTTTAGTTTGAGCTTTATTTACGTCTTAACTGCCTGGTTTTTGACCTCGGTATTCAGGTCCTTCACCATATCAAGCACCAGATCGACCGTCTCCTTCTCGATCGGCTCATCCATGTGGAAGGGTTTCTCGCCTGCGTGAACCCTGCCATTGAGTTCCTTGATCAGGTCGGTCAACGCCATGAACCTAAAATCCGCGTCTGGATTGCGCATCTGTAGGTTATCAGAATGGTCAGCACCCCATCAACGAACTCCGTCAATAAACAGAAGCCATCCACTCACCTTGCTAAGCAGTTGCTTGATAGCATAGGTCTTACTCGATGACATCGTGCCTGTTCTGAGTCGTTTCTACTTTTGGATGAGCGGTGAAACAAACAAAACAAAAAAATAGTAGTGACGACTGTACAGTAGTGCCAAACACCGGACGGTCGATTGCCCCTGGGTCTACAATCTCACTCGTCGATCTCCTGGGGGGCTCCGCGAACCGCGCCAGACCGCGCCTTGGCCCCTGACCACTCCATTCCCCAAAGCATGGTCAATTCAACTACACAGATAAGATGGTAATCCTACTTCGTCCTTCCTATTGTCTTCATTGATCAACTTTATCGCTTGAGGTTCTTTAGGCTGTCTTGATCAACTCAAATATGTACAGGTTTTTTCAGCCTGCAAGCAAATATCACATTCCCCTTTTTTTCAACAATCTTTCATGCTTGCAGATTTTATTGAAAAGAATTACACATTCCTTTTGAACAAAGTCCGCCTCCTCATTTCAAGTTGATGGCAATTCAAGTTGAGCATGACTACATGAATATATATATATATATATATATAAATTGCACGAAAAAAAAAATCATCTTCCAAAAATTCTTTTTCTAAAGGAAGAAGAAAACTTCATCTTCCTTCAATTCAAGAAGGGGCCCACCAGGATCAATCAATGATCACATGATTACAAGTGATCATTCATTCGTCGTAGTGGGGTTAATGTGATCAATTGGAAGTGCAACAGCAGCAGAAACAGAGACCAAAGATGCAGCTCATGTCGTTGATTGCCATTTGCCATCATTCGCCCTGATAATTCACCCTCCCAGTTTCCATTCTTCCATCACGTCTATGTATGGATGTATGTAGCTGCATTGGAAAGGAGGAGAAGGATCCAGTGATTAGCATTGCTCTCGAGAGTACAGAGGTAGACCCAACTTTAAAACATGAAATATTTATATAACGTTTTTATATAAAGAAGAGAGATGCATATCTTTGTCACAAAGAAAATATGAAAACAAAAACCTTGACACCATTGTTCTATCCCAAAAATAAAGATAAAAATGTATATATGGAGGAAAAGCTGTATGTATGTACATACAGCGACGATATTTTGATACACAACACGTCTAGCGACAAAGAAAACGCCAGAAAAACGATGGCTCAGCGGCAGGAAACAGTGGGACACCTCAAAAAAAAATCAAATAATAATGAAAAAAGGAATGATAAAGATTAGTAGTGTGTGTGTGTGTGTGTGTTAAAGGGAGGCGTCAAGGTTGCTGGGCCGTCGTGCTGCTGATGGTAGTGGCGGAGCAACCTTGACTGTCGCCGAAATCGTTGAGCCTGACGAACTCGTGGAGGTTGAAAAAACTGATCGGCTAGGGGAGTCGACAAATATGGATTTCGTTTTCGCCACGGTGGTGTCCAACGGGGGAGATAGTCCAAATCGCAAAAAAAAAAAAAGAGGCAACCCATCAATAGCGCAAGTGGTTCATGCGTTAGTATTTCTTCATGGTCCATTGAGTCTGGGGAATTTGAAACGCGCGGTGTATGGGAAAAGAGGGAAGGAAGGAAAGGAACTGACTTTGGTGCGGGATTTGTCTTCGGATGTAGGGCAGGGGATCTGCTCGTCTAACTCGTTAAGCATGGACCAGGTGAAACAGGTCTGTTGGGCCACCAGTTGCAGGATGGAAGTGGGGGATCTGCCCAGATGTACTTGATAGAGGAAGGGGCGGGGGCTTAGATTTGTATGTGGCAGTATGGGGACGATGGAGGAGTTCAGTATAATAGAGTGGGGAAAAAAGGCTTACCAAGGATGGCAGCATTGACTCGGTGGGCCAGCAAGTCGCGGCGGCTCTGGTCGAGGTACTTGCGGACGGGGGAGTCCCACGGGTCGACATAGGCGAGCAGTCCGGCCACGTTTTCGAGCTCTTTGGCAAAGATGGCGCGCTCGGTGGGCTCCGGGAGCTGGTGGACATAGTCATGCAGAGCCCTGCAATGCGGCAAGGAGAGTGCGAGGGAGGTGGTCCGCGTGGACACGCTGGACGAGGTGGTCGACGTGTCGTCACTCAACGCGCCGACTGAGTTCGACAGATCGGTGCCCATCCCGTTGGATGCTGCTGTTGCTGCTGCGCCCGAGTGGCTCGTCGGCGACGAGCCGCCCAGCCGCCGCACGGCGTGTTCCGACATCTTCCCATTGGTGGCGTGTGCATTCTCTGTGCTAGGCCCGACTGACGACCCCCGAGCGTGACTTTCGCCATCATGCTCCACTCCGTTGGAATGGACCGGTTGGCTCTGAGAGATGGACCGGACAAATTCCACAAAGAATTGGATCTGTAAATTTAATGCCACATGTGCCGGATTCAGCGATCCGAACGCGCCGTGGGAAAGATGACTGTGGCTTGGAATCAAATCGGATGACGGGGTCGGAGCAGTGGTCGTAGCGCCCGAGTCATTGGGTTTGGAAGGGCCCTGCCGCGGGTCATTGAGGGATTGATTGGGCGAGGTGGAGCTGGGAGTGGATGAGTTCATACCACTACGCGATGATAGTGTTCCCCGAAGCGGGCGATTGGCCAGGGAGGAGCGGTTTTTGCGCTGCGCAAGAATGTGGCTGGGGATTTGGCCGTTGGAATTGCCATGATTCCGGGTGGGGAGTGGGCCGAGATTTTGAGAATGAATTGAAGGGCTGGGCAGACCACTCCCACCAGACCTGGTGGTAAGTGTAGCTCCTAAAACGGCGGGGAAATGTGTTTCAATGAGCTTGATGGCTTCCTTAATTTTCCCAGCAACTATGTACTCCTTGATAGCTTAAAATAGATAACATGATGCAAACTTCTCCAATCAGCATCATCATCATGGCTCTTTTTGTCACATTTTTCTATGATCATGATAAGCTCACCCAACCGTATTCGTGTTGTTTGTATATCTTGTGCAGTCCAGTCGGGATAAGACTCAGCAGGTCGATTAAATAAGGGATCTTCAGTCATCTCATGGTTGAGTGAAGTATCGTTGGTCGGATGCAATGCCACGCCTTCTGCATTGGCAGAGATCCCAGTACTAGTAGTGGTATCGGGGTGGGGGAGAGCGCGTGAACAGGACACATCAGCCAAATCGCCCATCTCTGCGTCGCCGTCATCGTCCGTGTCGAAGCGTACTGTGCGTTCCACTACCGTATCCTTCACGGCCAGAGTGGATTGGTGTGATTGATCACCTCCTGATACCGACTTGGATGTGGTATGAGCAGGCCCATCACTCATTATTTCTGAACGAGATTCATTGCAGTTGGAGGCTGACTCTCGGGCGAATGCTGAGGCAGTATCGACAAAGCAGTGGTGACAGAGGTAATCCAGTACCAGTCGCCTCATTTCCACGGGATCTGTCGGGCGACGAGGGCCATATTCATTCAGGAGCATGGCCGGGTTCGTGGTTGATGAATGCAGGGCATGATTGGTTGATGAAAGACTTGGGTCAGTCAAATACCGATGAGACATCTCAAAGTTTCTGTCATATTTCATCCGCGCCAAGGATGTTGGTAAAACCCATAACAGAAAGTTAGGAGCCATGAGCACACTTTAATCACCAATCACTTGAATGATCAGCTGGGTGTTGAAAGTAAGAGATTGGAACTGACCACCAGAGAAGAACAATCCAAACGAGATGTTGAAAACCTCGCACGACGATTGAATTTACCACTGGAGCTAGAGTGGTCAGGTCGGGAAATCTGAAAGTTTTTCTTAGGAAATAGAAAGACGGAAGACGTCATGAGCGGGATGGAATGACCATGTTTGAGAGGGAAGCATACCAGCAAACCAAGTGATGAGGTTTCTTTCAACGTAGAGCGAGCAGGATAGTTGTTGGCCAGCGAAGTGGATGCCGACGGCGATGGATGATGAGGAAGAGTGTGTCGAAGAAGTTGAAGAACTGCGAGAGAACACTTCTACTTGGAATGCCAGACTCCCCGATCGATCTGCAACATGGCGTGGCCCCGAGGGGATCCGCACCGGGGACCCGAAAGTGGGCTGGCGGGGGGACCTGCCGCAAATGATCCCATCCGGGGGTTTACGTAGTACATAACACCCCCAATCGGTTAATGACAGCGAGTCATCACACAAGATCCCTGGGGATTGACGTTGCAGGAGTACAGCGTGATGTTCCAAATGATGGATATGGAAGAAATAAAGAGTTAACAAGTTACCTTGTGCGTGCAGGCAGGGCAAGTTATAGAAAACAAGCTACTGGAAAACTCCTGTCTGAATTCATTTGGCATAATGATTGGGGAATGAAATCAGGGAGAGAAGGTGGCATCTGTCCACTGAGCTACCCAAGACTCTTGTTTGATTTCTAGAATTTTCAAAACCTCAAGTATGTGGGGCTTACAAGAAAGTCGCAAAGATAAAGCCATTATGTAAGAGCTTTGCAAGTAAACTGTTCATTGTGGTAATGATACTGATCATTCTCCTCCAGATATTGGATTGTTCTGCTTCCTTCCTTCTCAATTTTCAGCACAAGTAAAAATGAAAATATTTCTTACTTTATTTTTCTTTATACCACTTCCCCACACCATGAAAAACCAAGTTTTTTTTTTTTCTCTCTTTTAGATGAGTGCAATAGTAGGTTACAAAGGGGCCACTTTACAGTGCCTTGCCAAAAAGATCTGGCGGGGGCACTGACACAGAGAGCTAGATCTTTTTTGGCAAGGCACTGACAGCTGTACTTTGTGATGTCACTTGTAAACAAGCAAAAATTATTCATTTCAAGAACTTTTTAAATAGATGTCCTGAGCATATATCCAAGTATCATGCCTTATTCACATAACTCTATTCCAACAGAAGTAACAGTTTCAGTTTACCCCTTTCATCTCACTACATCACAGATTCACTCAACACATCCCAATTTTAGACAGTTCCAAAATCAAATGCAACATTCACCAATAATCAAGACAACAATCAATGATAACTTCATATCAATATGAAGTGACATCATGGAGCGTTCGTTATAAATCCCATTTCTATACTATGATTTCAATTTCATCCAATCTCTTTTTCTATCATTTTGACCTTTTTTATCTTATTTGAAATTTGTATCTTTTTTGAATTTGTTGGGCAGATCAAATCTGAATCCACTGTAATTCACTGTTTAGAGCTTGGGCTTGATGTGAATATAAAAAAGCACTATATCCTTCTTTCTGAGGGGATCCATGAACCCAATAGAGATGCATTTTGACCAGACAAAGTGAAGAAATTAATCTTGAATAAAAGACAAAATCTAGCTACCAAGCTGCATGAGTTTCAATATCTGATGAAGACAATTTTTAATAAAAATGGAGAAACAATAACTGCAAACATGAAGGTCCAGAAGGTGTTTTTCCAAAAGATAAAGCAGATCATGAATGATGTAGTTTGACTACATAAAAATGGGAAAGTTTCAACACAGTTTACTCATAAGAGTTAGAGGATGAATCCACTAATGCCCTCCAAGATATTTTCAAATCCATCAAAGAAGAATTCAACAGAAACACCAGCTGTCTTGACATGCCAAGCAGATGTCTCTAATTGGAGAATTGTTGGTGGATGGGCTTGTCTATGAAAAGCTCCTCAACCCCAATAGCAACCAGGTGGTAGAGGAAGATGAGCTCAAGCCATGACACTGGCATTTTTTTTGACGTGAATGGTATACTCACTTGGGTGTGGCTAAATGAGGTTTTGGTCACAGCCATCCTTACTTTATTGGTGAGTGCCAAGTGCAGGCTGTTGGGATGCCAAGCTGACTTTTGCGCACGCCAAGCCTGGTCAAGCCTCTAACTTAACACAAACCCTCCTTCTTGGGAGGAGCTGGGACCCCCGCGGAGCGTCTCCCAAAGGAAGGACTTGAGACTAAAGTCATGAATTTGGCTCAAGCAGTTTTGCAGTTTTGGTGGCAAACACACTCATATCATTATTACTTGCCAACCAATCAAACATTTACCTCAAAATTGAAGCCATGAGTAGGCACTGATACTGCCATCAATCTATCAAAAATTCAGCATAGATTGGTCAGAAGGTTCTCTCTGAAAGCTGCATCAAAGATGGCTGTTTTTCATCTTTGGATGCAACCCCTTTAGGACCTGCTCAAATCTCCAACTTGGAGAAATGTATAATTCCCAAGGCTGTCTGCCTCAATCCTCCTTTTAGCTTATTTGTGTAAACCTTCTACAATGAATTATACCACCTGATTGTACTGTTCTCAAAGCAATTCATCTCTGAGGCCGAGTAATGTCAAATAAACTGACACGCCCAGGATCATATATTGAGGGATGACAGTCCTTGAGGTTTTTTTTTTTTGGCTTTGATTGCCTTTTTTGTCACAATCAAAGATCTTCAAAATCTACAAAAAGAAATTCAGGAGGTAGCCCTGAATAAGGGGCTACACGCACGTGGAGAAATTGATTTATTTGAAGAAAATGTGTAAGAGATATGAAGAGTACAAACACAAAAATTATTTTTGGCTTCACTCAGCCCGATGCCTCAAATGGCTTGACAGAACATCAATAAGGATTGCAATGGTGATTCTCTTGATCTTACGATTGGGTATTGCAAACCCAAATCACCATTGACGGGGGAGTAACTGATGATGATAGAATGGATAACCGGTGATGTTATGAAACAACCAGCTGTGATGTTATGGACACATCATCGGCCACCGGAGCCATTCATTCCCTGATGATCGAAGCGTTTGATCGCCCGACCGAAAGTTGTTGTACAGGGTCTGGGTCTATTGAAAATCCTCGAAAATCATTCATCAAACCTGTACCGAGTGTTTCCCTGGTGAAACTATAAATCAACACATCTTCCGGGAATCCGGGGTCGCTTACTACGGCGTATTCTTTATGTGAAGTGGCGGTGTCTTTTTGCACATTAGGAATGAAGTGAAAGAGAGTAACAGTTACTCGTTGCAATTACCTAGCGTTCGAGGCCAGAGGGGTACTCACACCAGAGTCTACAGCCCGGACAGTCCAAAGAATCCAAAAATGCGTCCTGTTTACAGCCGACACAACATGTAGCCCAGAATGGACCCGGTGGTCAGGGATTATAAGCATCACCAAGCATCGGAGTTATAAACAAGCAAATCCCGAAGACAAATATTTCATGACTGATCTTTCGAGACGGCCGCCGATGATGGACGCAGCGATCAGATTTCCAGATGTTGCAGACAAGTGACAGACCATTGCAGACATTTGTCATTAACACTTGGCGGATTGTAAGATGCGTGGCGACAGGGGCTGCTGACAGAAGAATGGCATCCGGGTGTAACATCGACTAGGGGGGATGCCATAATCCGTTTGACTGCGAAGCTGGATATCCCCCGATACCACAAAGGCTGAAAAGGAGACAAACAGAGTGAATTGTAAACCCAGCTTAGAAGCCGAATGAATTCGATAAAAAGTTATAACTTTGCTTGGGTGGAGCTGATCAAGAGAGCTGAAGTTATACATCAATACAACTGTATGCCCTTGTTCCGAAGCTTGTTGACATTAATTGGGGTGGTCCTTGAAGTATTTTGTCTTGAAGTATGATGCAGAGTCTGGACCCCACGAGCCGGAGTTTCAGTGGAATCGATGCCCTAATTCCATTGGGTTATGTTATAGCATAATGAATACTTCAATGGGTAACCACATTCATCAATGGACAACTCAACACTAATAGCCAAAAATATGAAGTTCGTCATTTGAAAGCCAAACATGTAAAGAATTTCTTTCCCTCACTCTATGTATGGCGGATCTAAAAATCCTCACACCATTTATAGCGTACATATACGGAAGCCCAGGTACGACAAAAATCGCGCCACCGCGCCAAATCGAGCCATCGAGCCAAATCGAGCCATCGAGCCAAAAAAAAAAAATTACTCTTATGAAAAAAAAAAAAAAAAAAACTTATGAAAAAAAAAAATCCAATCCACATCCCAAAAAAAAGTCATATCACCAAAAAAAAGTTACCGCCACAAAAAAAGTCATATCACCAAAAAAAAATATCATCTGGGGCCAAACAAAAATAAATCATCTACCAAAAAAACTTCACAGATATGTACATTCAAAAAACCAATACGGTTTGAAAAAGCAAAAACTCTGGTATACATACTCACGACCATTCCAATTCACTATCTACCTATAAAACAGCCATTCCCACAACAAATTGATAAGCAACTGTGAGAAATGAAACTTTGTATATAGAAGAACCTTCAACAAAGTCAATGGAATACGACAAAATTATTGCATCCCTAGAATTTTGCCCCCTCCCAAATTTAATAATCATCGGAACAAAAACATAACTCCTTACTTTTTGGCGTCTTAACTTGATAAAATGGAAATGACCTACCAACAAGAAACATCCCCTACCATCAGCTCTCATTCCAATGACAATCAACCACTGATCTCGCATCAAGATACCTCTGAAGAAAGTGACCTTGATACTCTCGATTCCAAATCCAACACTGACTCTAGTGACAATAACTCAAGAACCAATAATCCTGACCATTCCCACACTGATTCTGACTCTGATTCTGACTCCAATTCTGACTCTGACTCTGATGCTGACTCCGACTCTAGCTCTGATTCTGGTTCTGATGTGTTGACTTCTGATGATTCTGAGAGGTCTGGCTCCGATGATGAGAAGTCAATCACAAGTTTTGGACCTGATTCTGAAGGCTCTGCAGACGAAACCCCAGAACTCAACCTCTCACCCCAAGATAAACGGCTTCAGTATCTAGTATCGAGTCTGATTTCTCTTGGTTACAAAGGCCCTGCCATTATCAAAACTCTTTATGAAAAACACGGAATTCAGATTTCCCCCCGAAACCTGACTCGTAAGAGAAAGGAATGGGCACTCCGACAATGCGACTCCAGAAGTCCCCACCACCACCTCCACTGTCACCCCCAGTCCGAGCATCTGTATTATCATCCCATGCTAAAGGGATGAACTTAAAGGAGATACAAGCACGATTGACACAGGAGACCGGTGTTGACGTTACCATTCGTACTGTACAGCGCTACCTCAGAAAACTCAATTTGAAATTGCTCCCAAACGACCTTTCTGACGGCAGGATTACGATGGAGAAAGTGTTTGAAGCAATCAACAATGCACGAGATTGTCTTTTACAACATAATACTGGATATCGGAGGATGAGGATAATACTTATAAGACAGTACAATATTAGAATACCAAGGTTTGTTCTCTTCTGCAATACAGCATCAACATAAATGGCTAATATTCTTTTCTTTTCAGACAAATAATTTACAATGTCCTCAAAGAAATAGATCCAGAAGGAATGTCTCAACGTCTTCGTCAAGCATGTAAAAGAAGAGTTTATCGTACTCTTGGTCCTAACCACATATGGGCATGTGATGGGCATGATAAGTTGAAGCGCTTGGGAATTACTATCTACGGATTCATTGATGCTTGGTCTCGAAAGGTCTTAGGAATGTTTGTCCATGTGACTAACAACGACCCCCAACACATTGGACTCTATTTCTCCATCTCGTCTCAAAGGTCGGCGGTATCCCATTGAAAGTGACAAGTGACTACGGTACCGAAACAGTTGAAATGGCTGTCCATCAAATGAGCCTCTCCCACATTTATGCTGGAATAAGTAAGGAGGAAGCCGAAAAGCGAATGCACTTTACGAAGTCAACACATAATCAAAAGATTGAAGCACTCTGGTCCCAGATGATGAAACAACACAACCGGTCCATCAAGCACAACATCATGACTGAAATCGAGAATGGTACTTATGACCCAGACGATCACACTCAAAAGTAAGTTACTTATTTGACTGACTTGATCCTAACTAATTGACACTGATGATTGTAAACCAGGCTCTTGTTTCAATTTCTCTGGATACCGGTCTTCCAAGCAAGTGTTGATATCTGGGTCGATGGCTATAATCATTACCGAAAACGATACGACAAACTCACGACTCTCCCCACAGGTGTTACTCCTGAATTTGCATATACAACACCAGAATACTTTCATACCACCAACCAGCTAGTCCCAATCCCAAGTGCGGACACAGATGCTCTCTTGCAACAGAAATATCCAGACAGCCAAAACATGTTTGCACATACACCGACTGACTTTCATGAGCTTGCAACAAGTGTAATGGCACACCTTGGCCTAGATTTTTCCAACATTGATCTTGGAAATGTGTGGGAGGCCTTTCGACTGATGCTACCACATATTGAAGAAGAATATGTTTTCAATACCCAATCACCTCAAGAATCATCTGAAGAATCATTTCAAGCGTCCGGTCACAATTCTGAAAATAATTATTAGTTATCAGTATGATGTAACAAGCTTCCTGTTTTCTATATCTTCTTTTCTCTTCCACGTCTCTCTCTTTCTTTTATCCATAGCACTAAATGTAATACAAAAATAAGACTGTGAATGTACTTTATTTCCAATAATGAAACTAAACAGAAATACAAGGATCCGCTAGGATCTGTTGTCGGTTCCTTTGAAATTTTTGTGAACTAC
The DNA here is from genome assembly GCA_002873125.1 of Puccinia coronata f. sp. avenae. NCBI lineage: Eukaryota > Fungi > Basidiomycota > Pucciniomycetes > Pucciniales > Pucciniaceae > Puccinia > Puccinia coronata. The sequence continues at coordinate 18,845 of PGCI01000259.1, read as the reverse complement.
AATTGACATACAAGGAATCAATTTGATTAATGTGACCTCATCCTCTCACAAGATTCAGACTGATCACAAGTATTCGGAGGTATTCAACCTGTACTTACATAATCAGTCAAGAAGGTTACCCTTCTACTTCGGATAAGGAAACTGATTCCTTCAACTTCCCCCTCAGTCTTCCATTCTCCAACCGTTTCTTAAAAGACAAAGACACTTGGTTCAACTCATCAACAGGTAAGATTTCTTTTCTTAATTTCACTCATCAACAGGTAAGTATTCTATTCTCCCTCCCTCTCTCCCTCCTCTACTGTTTCTTTCTTGTTCCTATACCTTGTTCTCCCCAGACAAATGATCAATCTATGACGTGGTCGGGTTCTACTCGATGGCGCCCGACGACTTCAACTTGGGCCCGTTCGGCTCCAATGGGCGCTGTCTGGGCTCGGTCTTCGAGCTGGAACTGTCCGGGGCGTCCAAGTCGCTCATCTCTTGGGTCATGTCCGTCGCGTGTTTTTTTTTTTTTCTCCCTCGTGAAAGAAAAAAAAAAAAAAAACCCCGCGACGGACATGACCCAAGAGATGATCTACTACAACCACCCTCAACAACATGATGCTCATCATCAACCCGCCTCGGCCCCGGTCGTATCCCTCCACCACATCCACTACCAGAACATGGCTCAGCTGCTCGCCTCACTCTTCTTCTCTGCACACTTTCATGCCCTCACTTTCACGCACCAAGCAGAGATCCACCAAGATATCCTACGCATCCAGCGCGCCGCGAATCACGTGTTTGCACCAGGACTCAACCCGTGCCTCGCCTCATACCAGCATACCCTCGACCCCATCCAGGCTCAGCACAGACCCCTCGTCTTCTATCTCGTCATCGAAGCCTGTCGCCATCTGCTTCACCTCCTTCTCAACTTTGTAGGCTTTCGCCAATACCATCAACCAGACCCTCTTCTCGTACTGGTTCCACCCCGGATTCGCCTCGCACTCTCCTGATCAAAAGGAACCTCCCATCGTCTTGGTCGCCGGAATCGTCGGTTTGATCTCAGTATGTCTCTTCGTGAATCTCGAAACATCTTTTGGTGCTTGCATCCTCACTCATTATGTACTACACTCTCCACACAGCTCCCACATTATGCAATCTACCTACTGTGGAAATCACCTCGGCCCATCTTCCTGGTGGGGAATCTGAGTGTCTGTGAGTACCCCAGCCCTCATTTTGTGTACATCCTCATAAGTTGAGCTGAAGATGTGTTGTATCTGGGGTATAATGCGGGACACTAGCGCTGACGCTGTTCAAGCCCGAGCTGCACCTGGTTCCGGTGGTTGTTGAGGAAGACGAGAGCTTCATGAGGAGGGGCGACGGGACAAAGACTCGGCGGGTGGTGTACCGGCGCAAGATTCAGACGCTGGCCGAGCAGTCCGCGTGCTTGCAGAAAATGCTGCACCGGCACGGGGTCACGCCCCGCATTATGCCCGACAAGGATGACGCGCAGACGCCGCACCACCAAGGTGGCGCTGGCGGCGCGTTCTTGATCGGTCATAGCCTCGGCACCTGTTTAACTGCTCACTTCCTCCGCCATTATCCGCAATACGTCTCGGGTACTCTCTCCATCGATCCCATCTCGGTCCTGCCCTACATACCCGACCTGGTTAGCATTTTTCAAGGCATGTGCGGTCCTCAGAGTTGTTCAAGATGTACTGACGCTTCTCTACTGACATGAATGAATGCAGGTGCGTGGGTTCCTGTACGAAGAGCCCAAGACGGTGGGCCAGCTGCTAGTGCGAGTGATTTCGCGTGAGATCGGAGTAGCGACGGTGATCCAGCGGCACTTCCACTGGTTTGAGTTTGTCATGTTCCCGCACCTGGACCAGGCGCGCTCGCCCCTGGGCGTGTCGGCGGCACAGCACCGGCACCACTTCGTGCTCTCGGAACACGACGCGCTCGTTAGCCATACCCACTTGCAACGCTACCTAGCCCACGCACAGCCTGTTCAGGTTCGGCGGCAAGAACTACTCGATGGCGCCCGACGACTTCAACTTGGGCCCGTTCGGCTCCAATGGGCGCTGTCTGGGCTCGGTCTTCGAGCTGGAACTGTCCGCGGAAACGCGAAGGCCTCAACCGCCCCCCAACCCACCCGCCCCGCCGCCACCCCGCTCCTCCTGGCCTCGCTTCTCGTCTTCCTCGCCCGCTTCCTATCATGACCACTCCCTCTCTTCTCATAACTAATCATGGACTCCCGCCCCTTCTCTGGCCATGACCACCCATCACCCCCTTCTCTGCCCGCCCATACATTCCTCCACCTCCATCTCCTCCAACCTGTCCTTGTCTCTTCCCGCTTCACCCATTATTGTCTCAATACTTCATCAATTCCTAACAAACCAAACATAACTATGGACAGCTGATCATTTTTTTCTTTTTATTTGCACAGCTCATCATGTTAACACTCAGCGAATGTCTCAATCTCATCCGAGAGGCCCGAGCGATTTTCTCCGTGTCACCTGATGGAAGGATGTCCATCAAGACGTAAGGATTTCCTTTAAATTCAATTTTCACTATTCCAATCCTCTCTACTAGTACGCCACCCTTCCAATCCAATGTGGATAGAGGTCAGGTGTATCAACCATGTACAGTACAATTTGCTATTTGAACGATCATCCCGGGATGAACGACATTATAGTAATTGTAATTGGTTGATATATTTGATCTCTGACCCTTGTGATTAGGGCAGAGGTTCGGTTAATTAATCATGTGTAATACAACTTGCTGAGTTGAACGATCATCCTGGGATGAACGACTTCTCAGTAGCTGTACTGTGATTAAATGAACCAATCTCTGTCCACAGATTCATTATTTATTATCTTTTTCCTTCATTCTGAACCTGATATCACTAAACACTTTTTGATAACCTAGTCTAACGGAAATTCATGAAGCTAATCGAAAGCGAAAGTGGAACGAAGGGAAGAAGCTCAAGGTCCATGCTGAAGATGCGAAAGCCTTTACCTCCATGTTTACTTCCGATGTTGCATCAATGTATCGCCGCTACAAACCGCTTGATGTGTATCCTGTCCGAATTGCAAAAGATAAAACCCCTGAAGCCATTTGAGCCACTCATCCAACTGCGGAAGAATTCAAAGCCGGTGAAGAAATGATCTTAGATGAAAAGAAATTCAAATTAATCAGTCACGATCGCCTTGTCTTATACGAAATCGATCCAACTGATAAGAAGAAAAAAAATTTCATCGCATATATTCATTTCACACGATCCGATCAACTGTCAGAACTGGAAAAATATGAATATAATTTTGTTACCGAGTTTTTACACAAGTCAAAAGATTTTGTTCGTAATGTTCTCAGTAAGAAGATTTTTCGCGGCAAGATGTGGACGATTGGATGGCGTAAATCTCAAGAAAGTGGCGAGTTGATAGGGCGATATGTTGATGCAGATGGGATTGTCAAGTATGCGACTCGATTTCTTGATAACATCATTGACGGAATCACATCTAGCGACATCATACACAACATGTTTTTTTCTATTGCTGATTTAGCGGTTGAAAGTGCAAACAAACTCCTCAAATCTTTGAATATGCCAGCTTTCCAAGACCCAAACTTGAAACCCAGCCCTTCTGAAAACAATTTTGCGTCAAATCTAGCGTTCACCCAAAACGAGTTTTCTAACCGACCTCATCGTGACAAGGACGATTCAAAAACCGCTTTTTTACTTCTTTGCAATACAAATCGACACACTGGCACCCTTTCACTTGGCGTCAATCAAACTTTCACTGGCCCGTTTTTTGTTTTTCCCGATCATGGTGTGGCAGTGGATTTAAGACAGCTGGATGGTATATGTCGGATAGTATTTGATGCAGCCAGATTTCGACATTTCACCCATAACAATCAACCTCCTCACCCCTATCTGACTTCTTTTGGGTTTTCTCTCCAAATATGTAAGTCCTGTGTGGATGCTTTCAAACGTATGTGTAGTAACTTCTATGTGGGGAAGAAGCCTAAAAACGGAGGTGAATACTTTGTTTCGGATGTGGATCACATTTCCAAAAAGTTTGCTATAAATAAATAAATATGTTTTATTTTCTTAACTTTTTTCCCCGCAAAAAATTACTTAAATAACGCTTATGAATTCAATTGAAGAAATACATTTTACAAATCACAAATCTTGTTAAAATTCAATGTTTCGTATTTTTTTTTTGAATCTAGTAGGTACTAGTTGAAGGATGGGGGTGTTGTGAATGATATAGGTCATTGACATCGTCTGAAAGATTCATAATATGGGCAAGGCTTGATTTAGGACGTGAGGAAGGTTGATAAGATAAAGAGACACGATTATTCCCTGGGACAACTCCCCCTCGGCCCCTTTCTGGAACCTCAGTTGATGTTCTTCTCGGTGAATGATTGGTATCGGATCCTTTCCCATTCTTCAATGGTTGAGGTCGGGAAAAGCCCAAAGCTTTGCATACATCACTGCATTGATGTTGTTTGATGAATTCCGTAATTCCCTCCTCTGAATTGTTTCCATCCGACCAATAACTATAGTATAAGAAAAAGTATCAGTCTTTATTCTATTATTATGAAAGAAGTAATAACTCACTCCGCATTCATATCAATAATTTGTGGATCCGTTAGGATAGAGCCAACACCTTGCAGGTCACAAATGAGACTTGTTCCATTTGATCGATTAAAAGTCCAGTGTGTGAAAGCGTTCATTAGACGGCAAATATAGGGATCCATTCCAGGTTGTTTTTCGGAGACATTAAATTCAATGTTGCTTGAATACTTCACATAAATTCCCTCAAGCGCTGCTTCCAAGAAGTAAATTTGGGTTGGAAAGTTGATGTCACCTGTTACAACAACAGAATATCGCACAAACTGCAAAAGTATACATATGTTAAAATTGTCAAATTGGTGAACACATTAAAAAGTGAAAAGTACAGCTCACCTCGATCGTTTTAGCAACTTTTTTGAACTTCCGACTTACTGAATTGCTTTCAGAAACAATGCTCTTGAATTTGTTCAGGAGAAGTGTACTAGCATGATAGCACTTTACATCATCGGAGTGGCCTTTTATATTGGGTGTATGTTCTTTGTATCGGATCTTTGCAACATAGTCAATAATTTGTACTAGACCACCGCTTGAGATTATTTTCACTTCAGCTTTGTATGCACGTCTCATAGAACCTTCTCCTATTATTTGATCTTCATGTACCATTAAGGTAATTGGCTCGCTATCGGCTTTCAAGTTTCCTCGTCTGGGGGTGGTAGGTATGTCGAATAACAAGCGTTGAGCATTGATCCATCCATCGTTATTGTTGATTAAAACAGAGTAGGGAGTCCTTTCCCCAAGGGCCCGTAGCTGTGTCGACAGTCCACAATTGGGAGCTCGGGGCATTGTACCTGTTCAGTTATAAAAATCACATAGTTAATATAATAATAATTAGTGAAAAAAATACAAACAAACAAACATGCTAGACCCCCAAGAGCCCATCGCGTTTCCATTTTGTCGTTTTCTGGGGAACTTGGTTGGTTTGTACTCGAAATTGTGTGTCTTCTTGAAGGTAAAGATTTTTTAATAACCTTTGGTTGTTGTTGTTGTCGTGAAGATGAATTTGTGACTTGGATGTCTTCATCAGAGGAAGATTTTTCCGATGAGTCGCTGCCACTGGTAGGCTCAAAATCCGGATGCTGGTAAGTCAGATCGATTTGGAAGGCCTTCTTTTTGGCAGAATTCCTAATTACATAGATGAGTGCTTCTTGACTAGTAAGCCGACTTTTCCCTTGCGAGAGGCTGAGATATTGATTGACAGTGTCAGGAAATCGGTCCACGAGAGATTTTGTCACAAGCTCCTGAGCAAAAACATTCCAAAGACTTTCCATAAGATCGTCGAAGAGATTGGGATTAGTTAAGTTGACCTTTTCCTTGACGTTGAGAATTCCGGTGTTGTTCTTCAGTTTGTTGTTTTGATAAAAGGCAAACCCACAATCGATAAAAAGTTCTTTGGGGGATGGGGGGGGGTTTGGATTTTTGGAAGATGATTGAGCGGGTTTGGTCTTTGGGTATGGTGATTTGGGTGTTGTTTTTTTTCTTTTGGCCTTGGCGGCATTTTGAAAATATTCATTATTATCAGAAGTAGTATTAGATAATGTGGATTTGTTGGGCAGTGGAAATGTCGCATTTCGTTGGAAGGAAAACGGAGTTGTTGTTGTTGTAATCCGATTATGAGGAGCATTAAAATTTCTATTCAAGGTAGTTGGTCTCGATGTAGTATTACTATTATTTTGGCTCATACCGACTTCATCCAAGCAAGAATTACACCAACCATAAGTAAGAGGCACAGAAGACCTTTGACGACACTTGGAACATGAAAACATGATAAGAGAAATGGATAGAGGATGTTTGCCACTGGATGATTACGACTCAGACTGGCCTTTTAAGTATTTATTTATAAAGGAGCACTTATACATCTCACGGTTGGTCTCAAATCGGAAGGGTGGAGGTTAGCTGTTCCACACACAAAATTGGTGAGGAGCTTGGACATTAGATCTTACTCTTACAACCAATAGAGGTTCATCCATTGAAAGCTGGATTGAAACAGGGAGACATTCAACATTTCACATGAAGGTTGAATCAACGTATTATCAACATCCAATCAAGAGAAGAGACATTAGAATTTTTGGCTCACAGTATCGCTATTGTTCTTGTTATAATAACAATATATAAAAAATGGTAACCAACTTGATGGAAGTCACACCCGGCATGAATTAGTTGTGACACCTTTCAGTTTGCTCAAGCAATTTCTTCAAATTCAACTTCTGTCCTAGACAACACAGGGTTGTGGGAATAACTTTTTTGTTATAGTATGTAGATGTGGAAACAGAATGAAAAACAAAAAACTTGCAAAAATGTGAATTTTTCCGTTTGATTTCTGAGTATTTCCACTATTATTTTATGTTTGTTTTTTTTTATTTTTATTTTTTGGAATAACCAATTTTTTCAATGTGCAGATTTATGATCTTTTGTGGGAAGATTTTTTCCAGCTGATGTTTTTAATATTTTGGATGTGCCAATGTATTATTTTTTTTTTTTTTGAAAAAAAAAATTACAACAGTGATAATCATTTTTTGGCTCGATGGCTCGATTTGGCTCGATGGCTCGATTTGGCGCGGTGGCGCGATTTTTGTCGTACCTGGGCTTCCGTATACATACATAGTCAAGACTTTTGGCCGTCTTCCATTCCGTTCAACTGCCGCAGATTCCACACACTCGTTAAGTTGGTCCCTTGAATATGTCGCTCGTTAAGAAAAAAACGATTGCGGAGACATGTTCTCCATATTAGTGCGACATCCTGTGATATGCACTTACATAAAGGTGTTGACACGTCAACATTTTTTTTCCCATCACATAAATAAATAAATAAATATTATTACAGGACCCTGGCAAGCCCCTATATATGTCAGTAACGAAAAATCCTGGATTTTGCCAAAATTCATACATTTTTCAAGCCCATTCATACATGTTTCATGAGTAACCTTTCCACAGAGGTGCGGGTTTGGGGGAAGGGGAATCCGGGATTATGGGGGGCCGGGGGTGCGGATGGCCCACCCCCAACCCCATAAAGTAATTTTTGTTCATTTTTTCGGCCAGATACCAAGAGAAATGATACCTTATGGATCTCTTCTGGCCATATTTCCACCTCTAACATCTCAAATCCCAAAAAAATGCAGAAAAGAGTGAGAAAAGATGTAAAAAACTTGTCAAACCTCCTAATTGATCAAACATTCATACATTTCAGGTGAGTAACCTACATGGAAAAAATGGTCATTCATACATTTTTGGTGAGTATCATTTGGGGTTTTTGGCCAAAAATTCATACATTTTCATTACTGACATATATAGGGGCTTTCCAGGGTCCTATTATTACACGACACGTTTCAACAGCGCCACCGCTTCATTAACATCTAGACTATGCACATAGCACATCACTGCCAAGAGTTTGCGCGTACTTCGGGCTTTGGGCCTTGGCGATGTATGTTGTAAGTTGATATGACGGCCTGATATATGTATAACGGCAGCGCCCCGCAATGTATGGATTTTCGGACGCGGGGCCATCCACGGCCCACGGGCCCCAAGGGCCGGAATGTTTCGTATACCCATACTTTATGCCACAGCGATAGCAAAAGGTCCATCCCTTCTCCGGAACAACGTCATGTGGGAGCATGTGTGCTTGAGGAGTTCCATGGAGTTCCTTTTGCTTCTTCACTCGAGTTGCACCTCCATCTTGTTCCTGTACAATGGTTGCACACACACCACTCCAACATTACGTGTAATAATACCTGATGTTCATTTGTGACTTGAAGAGAACTAGAGAGAACCCCATTTTTTGGCTCCACAGCAGCTCTCCTTTGTCTTCACAACCGTAGAAACGACTGTGGGAATGAAATTCTATGCCTCGATCAATATCCAAACAACACATCAAGATGCATATAAAATAACTTTTTGGACTGTATCCAGAGACGGAGACAGACGGAGACCTTTTCAGTTTTTCATCTTGTCATATTGAATATTCCAATAGCTTGTTGGATCCCTTTTCGGCCTTTCTGCGCCCGTGTTTTACTGGGAATAGCACTCCCTGCCTCCCTCTTTTGAATATTCATTATAGCCCCTTTCCTCTTGTCTATCTCTCTCTCTCTCTATCTCTCTCTCTCTCTTGTGTCTCTCTCTTTCTCTCCCTCTCTCTTCCTAAACATAAATAGAAGAATGACCCAAGCGTTATGAATCTGCTTGGGAACAGAGGGGTGTGGATTCATACTATGTTCATGTATCTTTACGCGTATGTTTTAATTTACAGAATCATCAGTTTTCATTTTTTTGTCTTCTTGTTTACCTTTTGGTAACTGCCTGTAATTGTAACTCAACTCTCGGAACGTGCGTGTGTGCGTCAAGTAGAAGTTAAAAATAAACTTCTTTTCGAAAGTTGGTGCTTTTTCTAACCAACCCGTGGTCCCTTCCCTTTCGTGACTGCTGTTTCATGCAATTCAAATCCAAAATCAATTTAAAGAAAGCAAACCTGATTCATTTCTCTTTGTAACGCTATATGGTTATGTTCATTTGACTGGGAAACTCTCTCCCTTTTCCTTTAAGGAAAAACCCGCAATGCATAAATACATACGAGTCAATCCAACATCACGCCATATCACATCATTGCCATATATTCAACTTGGTCATACAATGTTATGCACTCCAAGACTTTTTTTAAATTTAAATCTTAATTTCCGTATGTAGATGGGTGTTTTTTTTTTTTTTTTTTTTTTTTCGACTCGCACCCGCTAAAACCGCCACCCAGTCCCAACTGCCAGTCAAACATAACAACGCTCTCATTGCTGCTCAGGTTCGCATTCCGATCGAAGCGCATACTGAATTACAAAGAACGATTCACCGGCCGACTGCACGCCGAAAGTATCCCCTCCAGTTGACTCTTGCGTTGCTACCACTGCGATGGCGATACTATATAAACAGACATGACTTTCGCTCCATCGTTCTTTCGAGACCAGGAATTCCTCTGCTTCCACTCGATCCTCATACTATCCTCGTAATCCACTCCTATTGGGTAAACTCTCAACTCTGATTTTCTTCTTTACTTCTCACTCCAACAGCCGATCGCACACGAAATAAAAGCAGGCCAAGTATTCCTGTTGACCTCTCATCATCATCATCATCATCGACGAACCGAACTTGCCTCCTCCTTTCCTCATCCACTATCCCCTGCCATCTCATCTATCCTCTTGACCTACCACCATTCCCCTCCAGTTGAAGTCAAGTTAAAAGCCACTCGAAAATAGAAACCAAACTATCCTGTTCCTCTTTATCCTTTTTTACCACCCAAAAGCAAAAGCAAAATAACGACCGAAAAAAAAACCCCTCCACTTGTTTCTCAGTTATTAGTATAGACGGACTCTTTTTTTCTCCCATTCTCACCAACCTGTTGTACCATCCACTCCAGCTCACACCACCCATAGAAATCTAGACAAGTCTTGTCTGTTCAGTCGGGCAATAACCATCGTGTTCACAACCAAGTCAACGCAGCTCGTTCTTTTATTACCTATATTTATCCAGCCTCCATTGCGCCATCCTTGTTTATCCGGCCGACTTGGGGGACAGTATATATTATTCTTAGAAACGCTCACCTAAAAAATTAAATCCATATTTACATATCCTTTACACTCTCGGCAATTTTTTCCCTTCTCTTCTTATTTAGTGTTCAATTTTTTGTACGTTTCTTCCTTTTTTTTTTTTTTTTGAACAACCCCTCTCATCAAACTCAAAAGAGATCTTCACACCCTGATCGGCTATTAATATCTTTTCTCCAATCCCCCCTCGCCATTCTCTCACCCCCCCTGTCGTGCGAATCTCATCGGTTCCTTTGTCTTTACGTTCTTAAACTATAGTTTACTCTTAGAGTTGTTATAAATTCCGTTCCCTCTCTTGACAACAGCAGAAAGCCCGGCTTGGCACTAACGCTCTGCCCTGTTGTGCCTCCAAACCAGAACGCCCGTCCACCCGCCCTCTAATATATAAACTAGCCTCTTTTAACGGAATATTCCCCCGCCGAGTAGTTCGATCATAATTCAAGTCACCTTCTGTCACTTCAAAGCAACCAAGCCCTTCCGTTGTGTAGAAAAAAATACTTGATACTATCAAGTCCACCCACTCCTCATCATCCTCTCAAGAAGGGCACCCCGATTCCCAATGTACTGCGAATCATCTTCAGATGTTAACGGCAATCCCGCCATGGGCTCCTCCAGCATTCCATCCCACTCCGGCGACCCACAAAACTTTGTGGATTCGAACGATAAACACATTTCATTGGAGTATGACGATGGTGAAGAAGAATCTAGCTTGACGAAGTTGGCATGTTCGGGGACTTTTGTCTCATGTGAGCTCATAACCCCACTGCTCATCCTTGTGTTGTTACTAGTTCTGATGCTTGAATCTTTCCTTACTATTCTGCAGGTGCGGCGAAATGATGATTGGCGAGTGCTTTCAGGGAAAGGCTTATTGCTCCGAGGAATGCGAATATCACCAAAGCCTTACGTCCGAGTCAGACTGGTGTGACCTCAGTTTGGAAGGTATGTAATTTACCCGTATACATGTTTATAGAAAAGCAACTTGATACTAATATTTCACTATGGCTCGAATCTGTTTTTAGGTTATCAACTTCCTAGTTATGGCGGCTCCACGACGGTTTCTTCTGCGAAAACCAGTCCGTTGAACTCGCCCAACTTACAAGCGTCTGGACGATTGCCATACTGTGCTCGGGCCACCACCGTGCGAATTACTCTTACCGTTGGACTTGGGCGAAAGGTTATTGGGGGCCAAGGCGGTGGCAGAGCGATATTTAGAGAAACGCCCCGAGTCGTGGCAGGATGATGGGGAGGGAGACGGTCAGAAGCAGATGCCGATGCACTTGGCGAGGATGAAGAAACGGTCAAATTAGACTGGAAGTCAATCAACTCGACCATCACCCCCCGCAAAAGGCATTAGCCTCGAGAGGCCCCCATCTCAAATCACGTCCCGCCCTGGCCCAGCTGACTGACCTCCAAGGTCATCTGACTGATTCGGAATTCGGCAAACAGCAGCAAATGATGTCGAGCCAGCCTGGTAGTCCTCATTCACTCAGTTTGATTGAATTGCCCCTTCTCAGCTCCTCCTCAGCAATAAGCAAAAAGCCAAGTATCGTCTCCAACTCCAGTCGCCGAGTTTCCGATCCGGCCCACCAACCATCCAAGTCGATTTCGGTTTCGCCCCCTGATCGCCAGCTCTATCACTCCTCGTTCTCCCTCACCTCGCTCTCCTCCCTGTCGCCCTCGTCACAAGATGGCTCGTCTTACTTTGACTGAGGCTGCCATCACCGCTTTCACCCACCCCGCTCACCCAAATCCCCTCTCAAGTGACTAAAACAAATAAACCTCGTAAAAATATGAAAACCCAAACCTCTGAAAAAAAAAAAATGCGCCTGGTTTCCAGTTCCTCATTTTCTCGTCGTCGTTTGTCATCAATAAACTGCAAAACCATTACACCATCTCATAATCATTAGAAGAAGAAGAAAATTATCTGAACAAGATCCCCAGTTGATTTAGTACTCCGTCACCACTCACTCTTGGCTTCACTTTGTTGGTAATATATATAAAATTACAAGATGTCAATAGAAGTATTATGTGTGTGTTGTCGCTGTGTTATTCCATAAAAAACAACCCCCTCTCCACTAAACATTTTCCAAGCGATAAAAGTATACTAAAAAAAGTGACTTAGCTTTCGTTACGCTCCTTTATAAAGATTTATGTTGGGATTTGTACAGTTTTTTTTTTTTTTGGTTTTTTTCTTTTAGTTGTTGTGTTTATGTTGATAATACAGAAGCTGTATAATCCTTCCTTTTCCCATTTGATATATAAAAATACTGTGAATCATTCATTGCGTTCACTTGTGGCTTGCTCTCCAGTATCTTCATTAATGTGTCCCCCCGCATTGCTCCTTCTTTTTCAGCTTGTGTCTTTGTTGCACTTTCTTTTGTTACCACTCTGCAATTATATTTGTTGAATACTTGTACTTTTCTCCCGTCTCAGGTGGGTCGCTGAATTGGCCTGTGGGGGGTCATCGTGATCCTTACACGCACACGCACTCTCCTAGACAGAAACAGATTTCATATGTTCCTTCGTCTACCTCATCAATCAATTTCAATAGGTATGTGTGGCCAAAACAGCAAAGCATATTTTTTTCCCTTGTTTGTATGGGTAACAACAAAGCTTTTCACTTAAAAAGAATGCGTTTTGAAATGTTGATATTGATTGGTCAATGGTATGTATGTACAGACAAGATTATCTCAACCAGGTTTTTTTTTTTTGATCAAGATTTGTGAATAAATGTTGAGAGAATATAGCTCGGACTTGATTGTCCAAAAGCAGCCAAATCTGGTCAGCTTTCGTTGGTGCCACAGTGGATTGCTATATGGTGGCCAATTTAGTCACTGAGAGGTTGGTCACTCCCGTCTTTGATGTTTGTGATAAGTCCAGCAAAGAGGTGTGTTTGTCCTTGATGAGAAGGACTCAAGTTTTTCCTCTTTTGGAGTGGCTGTTCTTTTTCTCACTTCTCTTCTCCTGTCACAGTGACACAGTCTGGCTTTCTTTCTCACCTTTTTATTTTTCCGATGTGGACTCCTCTGTTTTGTTCTGTTTGGCGGTGTTATCCCTTTTTTTTCTGTTGTTGTTTTCCTTGTTCCCATCCTACATAATATATTTATGTTACGCTGAGCCTTCTTCGCCTTTTTTCCAAATTCAAACCACCACGTTTTATAACATGAAGGCGGTTATCCAACGGGTCAGCAGCGCATCAGTCACAGGTAAAAAGAAAAAGGCCACCTCTTCTCATCCAGAACAGAACTTTACCCATAACGACACCAGGGAAAAGGATCGGGGCCATGATTGATTGAATTCGTTTGGATCATGGTGTATGTTGCATCCAGTGAACCGGAGCGAAATTTCGAGAATCGGGAAAGGGCTCTGTGTGTTGGTTGGGATTGGTACTGGCGAGTATTCCAACTGATCACCAACACGCTGAACGTTTCCAGTATAACATACTTATCTTTCTTCTTGAACCGTTAATATGACAGATGATACTCGCAAAGAGATGGACTACATCATATCCAAGATGCTCTCTCTGCGGTTGTTTCCTGACCAACAGCCACCGCCGAACATAAGTACCACACCAGTCAAATCCGACAAACGTGAAGCTCTTCCGTCGGGCGATGAACCCATCAAACAGTGGACCCAATCTGTGCGAGATATCCAGGGGGAAATATTGATTGGTTGAGTTTATAGATATATATACTTGGCTCCACCTTAATCTTCATTTCGAGTTATCGAAAATAAGTTTCATGGCCTTCCTTTCGTCTTTTTTTCTTTATGTAGTCAGTCAATTTACCCTAATGGCGAAGACGAAAAAAGGGAACAAGCCTGACTTTCATAACGCTATGGTAGACTACACATTCTTTTCGGTCACAAGAATTCATTCGACAGAGGGGAGGGAAAAAACATAAAGCTAATCATCCCGAAAACTCGGAATTTACTTGAGTAGAAGACCGACTTATCGAAAGCATTGTATACGGAATTGGTAGAGTCTCTCAAAACGACCTATTCCGCAGACCTGGTCCAAGGTAAATCATACATCTTCCACTGCCGATTTTCGACGAAATGAAGAGAGATGACATTTGCAAGCCAACCAAGCCATTGAAATTTCCTCCTCCATGTGTATTTCTTTTTTTTTTATTGCAGAAGGGCAGTTTGGAGCGATGATGGAAGTCAACATTTCGAACGACGGGCCCGTGACTATTATTGTGGACACCCAAGATAAATGAAGACTATAAAACGGTGCCCTCGCGAGATATCGTCTACTCTAGAAACAGTTGGGCAGAAAATTGATGTAGATATCGCTCCTCGCAAGCACTTGTTTATTTATTTAGAAATATTGAAAATTCTTGGAAAGCGATTATGTCGTGTTGTCGATTTGGATAGTCATGTTATGTGAACTCGTTGCCTCGTTTTTTTTTCGGATGAAAGCAGCTGAATCGAATGTTGTGTTTGAGATGCCGTCGAGGATGATGAAAAGCTATCTAAAGAGTTTGATGGGGGGGGGAAGTGATATGTGTATCAGTGGATCGATCTAAATTTTTCATGAAAAGATCATGCGTACATGAGAAAGAATGCATCTGCACGGGTTTCAAGCGCCAATTTTCTTAGTACGGCCCTGACGCTTCTTAATCCTAGCCAATTTTTTCTGGCTGATTTTGATGCTGAGTTGTTGCAAGCGTTCCTTCTCCTTGAGCAGCAATTTCCTCTGTTTGATTTTAGCGATCTTGTCCTGTTTCTCCTGCTCCTCTCGGTCTCGTATGTCTCGTTCCAGCTTCTTGTTTGCTTCCAGCTTCTTCCGTTCCTCCTGCCGCTTCAGCCAGCTTGTCGATTGTTTCTGTGGCTTCGTGGCTGTCATCGTTGTTGTTCAAGTGTGGTGTTGTTTGTTGAAGCCTGTCCTTCTTTTTTTCTTTTTTTTTTTTCTCGCAGGTTGAGTTTCAGTGGTGGATTACATAAGCAGGGTCATCTCATCAACACTCTTCTACTCTTCTTCTTCTTCTTCTTCTTCCAAACAAGAACCAACAAGATGGCAATAATACTGTCGACGAGCAACAGGATGCTGATTCCATCCAGCCGACTCAACACGCTACTACCACAGCGGGCCAAGTGCTGACGAGCCAAGATATCCACCGCAGGGCGTTCACGGCCACCCCACAAAACCAAGCGGGCGGGAAGAACAAGATCAAAGTATCCAACAAGGGGAAATTTAAAGACCATCCGTTGGGCGGGCCCGGTATGGAAGAAGCATTCGACATCGAGCGCGATCTTGCTAAGCCATTCGCTATGGAAGACGTACCCGCTGTCACCCATCTAAGATGGGCCGAGGCTAGAAAACGGCTGAATAAACTACGGGCTATCAAGTTTCAAATACCTGAACTGACCAGTTGAGTACTACACCAACACTTCCTCCTCTATCATTTTGACCCATGATGATGGATGTAGTAATTCTTAACCATTGCATTTTTTCTTTCTGGACGCAGAATACCAACAGCCGTTCGTACCACCCCCACCTGAAGCACACGTGATTGTGAGAACCCAAGACGACATGGGATTTCATCGGGGCCAACTGGACACACAACGGCCGAACAAGAAAGCGAGCATCCAGGTGAACCTGTCCAAGATACCCGAACTTACTCGCTCGAAAGAAGCCATGCATAAGTTCAAACTGCTGAGTGGCAAACGATGGTTCGAATCGGAACCCAAGTCCCAGTTCGACTTGAATGACCACTACGACGACCCGGAAGGCATGGTCAAGATCTCGTGCGACGATTATCCCACCGCTGCCTTGAACCAGAAGTGGTGCTCCGATACGCTGGATCGGTTGATCAAGGAAGCTACCGACTTGCAAGCGGATCCCATGTCCGACATTCCGCTCGATTCGAAAACGACACTCCAAAGACGTCATCGAAACAGACACCGTCCCTGGTCGATTGACGACCACAACCTCCACACGAAATTCCCGAAAGAATGGCTACCCGATCCCATTAGAATAAAATTAGATCAATCACAAGAGATTAAAAAATCTACCCTATTAAATCAGAAAGAGAAATTATTGAAAATCGATAACCAAATCCGTCAGCTCATCAACTGGAATGGCTTAGGCTTAACTCCCACCAAGACATTCTTTACTAGCCTGAATCCAAAAGTGAAATCGGAATTAGACCAATTGTTAAATGAACGGAACCGCATTCGAGATATGTCTGCGCACTTCGATCGGCACTACTTGCCCAACTTTATGTCTGGCAACTCTCCCCATCTTTCTCCTGCCCTTGCTTCTGGCATATCTCCCGATCTTTCTTCTTCCCCTGCTTCACCTCCTCCTTCTATCGAGTAGTCTTTTCCTCTGATCTAATGTATGCTTGTGCAGGCAGAAATTTTACTAAAACGGGCAGAGAAATCTCTGTTTTGCTCCAGAAAATCGTGTGTGAGCAGCGAAGCGATGTATTTTGGCCATGCCCCCCCCCCCGCTTCCCTCCATCCCCCCCCCCCCCGGGGGGGGGGGGAGCTCGGCTGTTTGGGGTGTCCGCGCCGTCGGCCGCAGCAGAGGCTCAGGCGGCGCTGGGCCGGAAGCCCTGGGGGCTTCACCCCCTGGGCCTAGGACCCACTCCCGTAGGGATCTCGCCCGTTCGCACTTCGAACTTGGACAGCAATTGGAACAGCGTCAGCCGGACCATCGACATCAAGCCGGACCATCGACATCAAGCCGGACCATCGACATCAAGCCGGACCATCGACATCAAGCCGGACCATCGACATCAAGCCGATCAGGACACGCTTCAACGTCGGTAGACGTAGGGCCGCATCTCTCAGGAACGCGGATGGTGAGTGGAATGATCAGAGCGGCGATGTGTGTTTTGAAATGAAGATGGATTGCTCCCGACCGGCACAGCAGCACATACGCGTTTCACAGAGCTTTACAAGCAGCCTATGAATCCGCTTATCAGACCATCGGTGAGCCGGGCGCGGCAGCGGCTGGATGAGGACTGGTTCGGATGGCGGGACGAGACGACACGGAGCTGCCGCTCTTCGCATGCGGGATGATCAGCCTGGTGGTCCATCCGCACAGCCCCATGGCGCCGACGTTCCCACCTCAACTCCCGCAACTTGGAGATCCTGGACCCCGCGGACACAGAAAAAGCGTGGCTGAAGAGCTCAAGGTGTGCTGGTTCGGCGGCGGCACAAACTCAGGCTTGACGTCCTGCTATGTACCTGTTTGAGAAGGACGCACAGCACTTCCATTGCGCACTAGTCAAGACGCAGTGCGACTACCACAGACCGGGCTTCTATCCCGACTTTTCATGAGCTGCTGCGACCGCTACTCCCATCAGGAGTTCAACTTGGTGTATGATTGAGGCACTAAGTTTGGACTGGCGACGCCCGGCGCACACATCACAAATATTCTGATGAGTCGGCCGTTGACCAGCCGGTGGAGTAGCTAGGCACTGAGCAGGGATCCACAGAAGAGGAGCCCCTGCAGGTCTTGAGAAACCACAGACAATTGATCTGTCCAACAAGTCTCTTCTTGACCCCGGCTGGGACCTTCAGTCATTGGCCACTCACTCATACCTACCCTGTGTCTTCCCTTCATATTTCTGGGCTGAAATAGTACTGCTTTGTTCCAAAGAATGAGCTTTCATACACGTAATAGTTGAAAGAGCAAGAACCAACTACTGTATACTATTTCTTGCAAAGCTCAAGACGTACTTCATGTATGAAGATTATCTTCTGCGCTCGAGGGAGATTAAACTAGCAGCCACACTCTGGTCGCTTAGCGGTCTCTTTATTCCAAGAAACACATGATGAGGATCTTGGATATTTCACCGCAATGCATGCACCCTGTCAAAAATGTAAACACGTTCACATCACTCGAGACCAGTATAGATCCTGGGATTTTCTTGTCATCTTTGGCTCAGTGGCAAGGTATGACAAGAGTCAAAGCATGTGAGAAGAGAAGAGTTTGTGCATGCTCTGCGGAAGAACTCGTGTTAAGTCCTATGCAATCACAGATATAAGCATTGGGAAACACTTGTTGAGTTTGATGTGAATCTTCTGGTGTGCCAGAGGTAAGACACCTCCAAGTGTTGACATCTTGGAATGTCCGCCAGGTGCTTGGAAAGAGCCAAAGATTGAGAACCACGAGACAAACGCAGCATGCAATACAAGTGATGCTCATATACAGCCTCACGGCGCAATGCGCCTCCGCTGGGATAGAGTGGCTTTGTTAAACTCAAGAACCACCCTCTTGGAAGTTAGCACCAGGCCACAGCGGCGGAGCCAGGCTCATCATTCAACTTGGTGTGGCTTGTAGCACCAACCATCAACGGAAAAATTTACATGTACATGAATTACAAGAACTTATTGGTGATCCAGTGCAAAGACCTTGAAGACAGTAGATTCAATAGATGGGGGAACAGAGCAATAAGAATAATTGTCTGGAATAAAATACTATACAGAAAGTCAATCAAATGCCCTGTGCCCACAATTATGAGGCTATGTCAGTCTGATGATTCTCATTTGTGTTGTGTGATGTATATCATAAAAGGACATGGAAAGTTGGAGTGGATTGTTTTAACTCACCATCAATGGAGACTCTTTGTCATGATCAACAGGTATACATTGGATGTTATGATCTTGACAGGCGGCGCGGTGATGGGGGGCAG
>PGCI01000258.1:0-134484 GCA_002873125.1 Puccinia coronata f. sp. avenae | reverse complement strand
GTCTAAGTACCAAGCCTGCTCCAAATCAGGCCAGGACATCATCTGGACCCAACAGCTCCTAGACTCCCTACACCCAAATCTTGGCTTACCACCCACCCATGTGAGGCTCTACTGCAACAATCAAGGCACTGTTGCCTTAATCCACAACTCAGTTCACCAACACCAAAACCAACACATCAACGTGCAGTATCACTGGCTCAGACACCACATTGAACATGAAAAATCCTTCAAGCTTGAATACATCTCCACTGACAAAAACGTGGCCAACTTCCTCACCAAGCCGTTCACGCCGATCAAAACCAAACAAGCCCTCAGCTCAATCTTTCTGCTCTCCTGTCAATCATCAACTGAAGATGGCCTACCAAGAACGGGGGAGATGAACCCAGCAAGGTCAGAACAGGGTTAAGTTAGGATGCTCTGGAGTGTCAAACCATGTGTATCTAGATTAGGTTCTCTACTTTCCTTGTATTTAGATCCACTTCCGTTGTCTCTCCTTTCTCTTTTCTTCACTCAAATTGCTTCTTGTTGCTTGCCCTGTACCTCTCTCAGGTACTTGTTGTTCCTCTTTGGTGTCTTGCTTGCTCCCTCTTGGAGTTATCACTTCTTGTGCTCACTGCTTCCCTCTTGCTCCTCTCAGGTTTGCTTCTCTCACCTTTCCTCTTTTCCTTCTTTGCTCCTTTTGTTTCCTTGCTTCTTTCATCTTGTCCTCCTCTCTATGCAATCTCACTTGACTTTCTTCTCATCTCTTGCCCCGTACCTCTCTCAGGTACTTGTTGTTCCTCTTTGGTCTCTTGCTTGCCCCCTCTCGGAGTTATCACTCCTTGGGCTCATGGCTGCCCTCTGGGGCCTCTGATCAGCCTTTCACAGAGCCTTCAATTTTATGGCCAACATGCAGAGAAGGACTGCAAAGAATACAATCAAATTCATGCTCCAGATATGATGTCCAGTCCTATGTATTATTTTTTCTTTGAATATGTTGGATAAGAATATTCACATTAGAATCTTCATGACTTTCTCAACTATTTTAGAAAAAAATTGTGTTTGGTGGTCAGAGCAGTTTTGAAGGGCACTCGAATGGCCCATTCAGACATGCCTTGAAAGTTGGCACACAAGCTCTTATATCTTTCCAATTTTGGTTTCCATTGTATTGGTATGGATGTGTATGCTACCAGGGGAGCCAATCAGCCGTCTGGATTACAATCCACTGCTTTGCACAACTGAAACAGGCCGGAAAAAATCTGATTGGGAAATTAAGAAAAAAAAGAGACGCAAGATAGCACCGTACAAAAAGTCATTATTGACTTGACAACCCAGTGACAGCAACAAAGAAAAAGAAGAAGAAAATGGTCGGGGTGGAAACCAGACCACCCGTGATCCTCCCCAGATTGCCGGTGGTGATTCTCAAGGGAGGTTCAAAATCTTTACTTCTCTGCTAAGTCCACCTTGCCCAAGGGGCCCTGGAGAACGCAAAGGACTTAAAGACTTGCTTCTCTACATTTGTGTATCCCTCCATCTCTCCTCTTCCCAAGTCAAACCCCTTCTTTGCCTGACACAACTTACCTGTTCTTTATCCTCAACTTTTGCACAAGAGAATAATAATTACAGCTTAATATTTCATCACTTATTGCTGCTCATTCAGCACAACATTCACCACAACACAACTACCAAACTTGTCTTCTTGGTAAGTGGGCTGGACAGCATTCTTCAACCGTGTCCAAGATCTCCAAACATTTCTCCCTAAAACTGTTCAACTGCCATTCTGTACACTCGGCCAAAAACTCCCTGCAATGTTTCTTCTTGTTCAGCATTTCTGCTACCCTTTTCAGTGCCTTCCACCCCAAGGCCTGCCAGAGGGCCATTCTCTTATCTAGTTCTGGCTTGCTGATAGTATTAATATCTAATAACAATACTACCTCTGGCACTGCAGCCGCTTTAACTCCAGCTAATGTAATATCCACTGTTTGCAAAACAACATGCAAGCACTCTTGTAATATGTCCACGGTAAGTACTGAGGCGTTATGAAGCATTGCATGTTGGTTGTTGATTGTCTTCAAGATAACAAGCACCTTTATCCCCAGCATCAATTTCTGTTCATTCAACCAACGCTGCAACCAATACGGTATTTGCAATGTATTGGCATGTATCTTTTCACGTATCAGTGCCTTGAGAAAAATTCCTTCATGGCCAATGTGATTCCCTTAGGCTCCTCTACCAGTAAATATGGTTTTTAGCCATTTTGGTTGATACAAACTGCGTATTGTATTGGTTGCAGCGTTGATTCAACCAATCCATCACCGTCATGATTGGATGAATGTTGTCCATAACACTGGATTCAGGTAAGGTGTTGATGTTGAGTTCTAAGGCCCCTGGCTGCTCAGCTGCAGGTTGAGTTAGCGGTGGGAATTCAACAACACCCCCGTGTCTTTGTTTACAGATGGGAGGTGCATCACCTTCATCCCGGTGTCTTTTGTGCAGGGTTGGTATCAGCTCTAATTCAAACGTTTGGTTTTGTAAGCTTCCACGTGGTACCGTTGCGCAAGGTTCTGTACCAGCGGCTGTGGTCTTCTTGGCAGACTCCACATCCATCAGGCGGTACTCCTGTGCAATGAAGTACATGTTCTTGCACCCACTTCTGTACTGCCGGAAATGGGGACAGCTGAAGATTGTCAGCTTTCCTTGGTCGTTGCGGGAGCCAGGGTTGACCTTGATTGTGTATGCTTGTGTCTCAGGGTTTGTGAACAAGTTGATGAAGAACTAGAGCAGGGGAAGCGTATCAGCTTTCTTTCCTTTTTTATGTAGTTTTGGAAACTTTGCTTGTATGTACTCACATTACCAGGGCACTGAATGAGACCAATACCTAGTAATTCCATGGATTTTTTATTGTAACTCTCACCCAAAACTCTTGCGGCAATCTGAAATTTGTTGGTACGTTGGGGCTTGAAGCCAAATAACACCTGCAATGACTCAAAAAAAATGGTGGGTTCCACCTCATTGGCAAGGATTTGGACAAACTTGTCAATGCGGCGGCGGGTTGAGGGTGGAATGTACTTGGTCTTGAAACTGCCGGCATTAACCGGTCAAACACGGCAGTTCGAGCAGTGCTCAAAAAGCCGTGTTTGACCGGTGGTCGGACAGGCCTGTCCAATCAGTTCCTGGGATTGGTTGCACAGGACCAGCCGGGACCAGTTGGACAAATCTGTCCAACCAGTTGGCTCTCACTTTGGTTGGACAGTGCCTGTCCGACCACCGGTCAAACACGGCTGTTTGAGCACCGCTCAAACTGCCGTGTTTGACCGGTTAATGCTGGCAGTGTGAGAATGTGATGCCAAGATTCAACGTAGTTTTTTGTGTGAATGCCCTGATTGGAGGTCTGAACATGAGCACAATGTTAGCATTGGTCTGCTAGAGATAATTCCAGGTTGAAAACATACCGTCCAATAGAACATTCCCCAACGTTTGGCACGGTTTTCCCACTGCTTCCTTATGTATTCAACAAAAGGAGTGCTGACATGCTTCCACTTCATATAAAAAAGTTCCAGTTGTATCTCCGGCATTTCAGTCTGAGAGTAAACAACTCCCCAAAAATCAGTAATGGCCTTGTCGGCACGGTTCTTCAAGTGAGACTTGGCATTCTCCTTGAATCCCTTCATCACGTGGAAGAGGCACCAGTAGTGCTTTGGTGGATGAAACCACATGTCCAAGTAGGCTGCCTCCACCGCATTAATGATTGCAAGATTGCAATCACTCATCACCGCCTGGGGAACAAATCCAGTTCTTTTGCGCAGCCAACGTAATACACTGTGAACCAATTGTCTATGATAATCAAGGTTGAATGGAGTCATTCAGCAATGTGATGTCAATAAGCTTTGGAAGAGCAAGGATGGGACTTACTCAGCAGCTGAGCCAGTAAAAGCCCAGGCAATGGGAAGCCCTTTGCCGGTGAATGGGTCACATATGAGAACAAAGAACAAACTAGCTTTTTTGCCACCAGACAGAAAATAATTGTTTACCAAGTTGTGAGTGGAGTCTATCATGATCATCCATTGGCCATGTTTGATTAACATTTGCTTCTTCCAAGGTGAATAAAACGCAAATATAAAATCAGGTGAATTGGCAAGAACAGGGGCGTGAACCGTCCAATTGTTTGATTTGAGGAGCGCTTTTGTTAGGATCAGTCTAGAGAGAAGGACCTGTCCCTGGGTGTTCTGGGGATCTGGGCCTGTCTTGACCTATCTTGCTAGATAATAGATTGCAAGATGAGGAGAGAATTGGGGTCTCTCCTCTCCACGGACTATAGTCACTGGTTGGTGACATGTACTCAACAAGACTGAGTACATGTCATGCTCTATGAGCTCATAACACTATCCCCTCCTTAATGCACAATAAGAGATTGGATAGGGTGAACCGGTGGAATTGGAAAAAAGGGGCTTATTATTAGGTCATCCAGGGCTTGTTTGATGATTGTTGTATTTCCTTTCTTTCTCTCCGGTTGTTTTCCATTTTCTCCACCACGTTCTGTTTCCCTTCATCCAGGTCTTCTTCTCCTCCTCCTCCTCCTAATCCATCCAAGGGCGCTGACGCCTTGTCTATCCTCGCCAAAGGTTCTTATTCAATGTTCTCTCTTGTTGTTTCTTGTGTTGCGTACTCTCTCACTCTCATGCTAATATGACTCCACCGCTTTCTGTTTCCCTTCATCCAGGTCTGCTCCTGCTCCTCCTCCTCATCCATCCCAGGGCGCTGACGCCTTGTCTATCCTTGCCAAAGGTCTGATCCTGCTCCTCCTCCTCATCCATCCCAGGGCGCTGACGCCTTGTCTATCCTCGCCAAAGGCACACTTTGGTTTACGTTTCACAGATTATGAGACCGGGGTTCTAAAACCCAACCTTGAGCTTATCTTACCTCCCCGTCCAACCTTATCTATCTGGCTTCCAGCTACTCAACTACATCCATATCAACATGGTTGAACTTACTGTTGAACTTCCTGCCAAGGAGAAACTCAACGGAACGAACTTCCTCAAATGGAAGATTTGGATGAAGAGCATCCTCCAACTCAAGCGACTCTATCTCCTCGTCACCCAAGAGAAACAACCCGCCGCATCTCTTGAGCTTGACAACAAGGATCCTTTAAGACGATCCAATGCCATTGCCATTCTCACTCTCAACTGCAATGTCAAGATAGTATCTCAATTCTCCAACAAAGCCAATGATGACCCCTGCAAATTCTGGGAGCTTCTTGAAGGTTTCTACCAACCCAAAACTATCCAAAACCAATTGGCGTACCTTAACCAAATCTTCACAACCATTCTTAGCTCGGAAAAACTAGAGGCAAATTTAACCACGCTGTATGAAAACTCTTGGATTCTATGTAGTCTTATTGACGACAAGAAAACAAAACCCAGGTCGCTTCTAGAATTGGTTATTGCACCTGGGCCATAATCAACCTCCCCAAGGATTTCAAGATGGCAGGCGCGCTGATCATTAAGAGATGTGAAATAAAAAAGCAACCCCCTCCCTCAAGCAAACAATTGAGGAACTCCGTCTGTACATCCAGAGAAACAAGTCTTCGCAGGAGGCCGCCACCTCTTGTGCTGTGGTGTTCCATTTGCGTTCCAATGCCAAAAGATACATTTCGTAGTTATAGTCAGCAAGACCAGACCCCTCTACAACATCTCATCATCAAAGGAATGAATACATGGACAGCAAGGGAGAAGACATCACCATACGGGACGAGGGAAGGTTATAGGTGTAGCTGAAGGGATAAGAGAAAAGGGGTTAGATGGATGGAGGAGGAGTAACAGGGGAGGGAAACCAAGAGGAGAGGGTTAGACCCTGAGAAACTGGGATCTGGAAGATGGAATTACGTGGAACGGATGAAACATGTAGCAGGAGGTGAAACAAGTAACAGCTGAGACAAGTACCAGACCCCCTGTGTTTCAGCACATGGAAGATGGGAAAAGTACAGAACTGTTTCAGGGACTTGTTTTACAGATGCAACACGTTTCAGGATGATGGAAGGATCTAGGAAGATCCAAGGCTGTGTTGAAACATGTAACAAGGACAGGAGGCTGTTTTGAAATGGGTGACAAGAGTAGAATGCTGTGTTGAAACATGTAGCAGGAGGGGGGAGGCTGTGCTCAAACTAGTTTCAAGGGCATAATACTGTGCAGATGTGGTGTTCCCTGAAGTGTCAGCCTCTGTGATGCCAAGGTCTAGTACCTTTTAGCTACACAAGGTGATAAGAGTGCAAAGGATGGGTAGAGTGGGGTATTTTCACGTAGAAAAGTAGTAAAGAAAGAAATAAAAAGAATATAATTCTTTTTTATGAGGGGCCTGCTGGCGCAGGGGTGTTTGTAGGTGCCCTCTAAATCAGAGATCTGCTAAGCAGGGTGGTATCTGATTAAGCAAACAATGGGTTTCTGCGTAACAGAAGGTGGTACCAAAGTGCTTTTCCAATTAAGGAACCAGAATGGGGACAGAAGGATAAAAGAAGTACTCACTATTGCTTCTTTTAAGCCAAAAAGCCACGTAGGGGGGTGAAGTAGAGCTGCTGGGTAGATTGGATGGTTTCTGCGCAGGAGCTGGTCACGTAGGATGGTGATTTAATAAGAACACCAAGGATAAAACAGGCAAACAGGGCAGAGTAACTGAAATAAGGACAGGACACGGCGTAACTGATTGACTGTAATAATAATTGAGGATGATGAACAACATTTGGCGTGGAAAGAGGGCTCTATATATACTATTTTCACTCATAGTAGAGGACCTTTCTTGCCTGTGTGCGTGTAGTTGCTATATTTCAGCGCAATGTGGCCAATTTGGGAGATTGGCACTAACAAGGCTCATCCCAATGGCACTGCTGATCATTATTTCAGCGTCAAAAGTGTTTATAATGACCTTAATAACCTATTTGGTCATTGTAACTAAGGTACATAGCAACACTGACGTGTATTTGTATCTGAAATGGGCCACAAATGACGCAAATGGGCCACAAATGGCTATGGCCAATCATCAAAGGCCACGCTGGCTATGTTGCTCTTATGTATTCAAGGTTTTTTATTAATGAAACCTTGTAAATAAACCACGTAGAATCTACTAGTACCCTAGTTACACCTGTACACGTGTGGTAACTAGGGGATTAGCTGTTTCCACGCATTTGGCCAATTTCCAATTAGATTATATAATCCACGCGCGGGGTTGGAGGATTAAACCCCAATTGGGCCTAACTCCTAAGCTATACACAACACCTCAATTATAAGTCCATAATTGGACATTTCACATATAGTATGTATATATAACAAGTACATACATGTGTAATGTCATCTGTGACACATAAGTGTGGCCAATTCTTACGGGTGATTGGTTCAAGGTGAAGGAGTAGGAATTCAGGGGTACTTCCAGTGAGGGACCCTACATTAATTTGCATGAGGATTCAGAATATGACATAATATTCTAAGTTATCCTCAAGGTTTAGAAGTTATTTAGTATTTTTGTAAAAAGTAGTTATTATTTTAATTTATTACTTATTTTTATGGTGCCAGGACTTTGCTAAGCTTATTGGATAAAAATAAGTAAACTGAGTTTTTTGTACATTATTAGTCATATAAATGGGTCTTAATATTGTGGTAATAATGTCTCTTTTTATGTTACTTTTGTCAGGTTGGCTCTGACATAGTAGCAAGCTGACACCCCTTCTGCTACACCTCCTGATAATCCTGAGAGAAACTCTCCCCCCCACATGAATAATAACACACCACAGTTCAACAATCCTTATATGAGGAATGAAGTGCCATATCCTTCTCAAAGGAATCATAGCCATAGAGCTCCAACAGCTGCTTATGGAGGATCCATGTCTATGGATTACGTAACCTTGAATAAGCTGTTACCTCCCATAGCTGACTGGCCTAAGTTCTCCGGCGAAGGAGACTATATCACATAAATTTCATCAAATACATTGATCATATACTTGTTTCCTACAGCGCCACAGATGAGATAGCCATAGCTAGACTTCCGCGCCTATTTGAGGGAGTTGCCCTAGATTGGTTTGTTACCAAACAAGAAACTGTTGGTCAACAGAGCTGGAGTACGTGGAAAGACTTGATAAAAGCCCAGTTTGGAACTAGACTTTGGGAGAAAAAGGTTAGAAGAGCCTTTGAAACAGATTATTTTGATCCTCTTAAGCACAAACTCCACAAGTGGTGTTTAGCGCAGAAGAAAAGGATTGACTGCATCTACAAAAACCCTACGCAATTGGAAATTAATGATAAAATCCTCAATCAATGTAGAGGTAATCTAGAACATCAAATCCGTTGTAGGATAGCTGATATGGATACTGACTTATCAGAATTAATTGGTGTCATGGAGGAAGTCATTGAAATGACTGGGATTAGTAGAAAGTATAAGGATAATTCTTCTGAAATGAAAGATACTACCACTAGACCCAAAAGCGGCAAGGAAAAAGAATCTAAGCCGTCTGACATTTCTGCTAGGAAAGCTCCTATCCCAGATTGTTATAACTGCGGAGAAAAGGGGCATAAAAGTCCAAACTGCCCTAGCCCCAAAAAGAAAATCTATAATGTTAATATGGAAGTAAGTAATGAAGAGGATACCCAATCCAATTTTGACCTGATACCTACCAAGCCTGAAGACTATCAGTATGGTAATAATCCAGATGATCTCACGCATGAAAGCATCATTGGCTTTCACGTGATTCAAGCAGACATTGGCAATGATTTGCTTATCAACTCCATTCATGGAGATTCCAATTTACCGCAGAAATGGGATTCATCCATGAATGTTGGTCACGTTTCTGACGCTAAATTGCTTACTAATAAACCAGAAGCAGGTATGAGCTATACAATGGGTAAGACTAGTTATACTACTGTCTTATTTAAAGGAGAAGAAGTAAGCGCATTATTGGATGTAGGAGCCTTCTGCTCCTGTAACAGCGGTAATTTCTTAGATTCTTGTTTCCCTAGTTGGAGAGAAGTCATGTTGCCTATTCCTAAAGCTAAATTTAGCAGTTGCAATTCTGCAATGAAACCTTTAGGCGTAGTAACAATGCCTCTTGTCTTCCCGCATTCTAAAGGATCACTTAGATTGAGTGTGGAATTCGTAGTTTTACAAGATGCCTTGTGTGAGTATCTTATCATAGGTAATGACACCTTTTGCATGTATGGAATTGACATCTTCCAGAGTAAGAACAGGTTTTACACAATAGGTGGTGACTGGAAGAAGAAGTTCCTTATCTGCAATCTACACGTCAAAATTCCTGATCCTGCTCCAGTGAACACTTTACGCGTGAGCAAAGAACTTCAGGACTTCAAGAATGAATACATTGATCAATCCTCCGTAAGTGACATTCTTGATGACAAACAAAAACTTGATGTTCTTCAAGCATGTTACAAGAACAAAGAAGCCTTCTGTACTACGGAAGAGCCTATTGGTAATGTCACGGGTCATGATATTAAAATAGAACTGACCTGCAGCCCTCCTTACCCTCCAGCTCTTCGGCGTGCTCCATACCCTTCTAGTCCCAAATCTAGAGAGGCTTTAGACTCACATATTAGAGAATTGGTGGATCTTAACGTTATTAGGAAAGTGGGCCATAATGAACAAGTGGAGATCACCACTCCTGTTATTATTGCATGGCATAATGAAAAATCCAGAATGGTGGGTGATTTTAGAGCTTTGAACAATTACACAAAAGCTGATAATTACCCCATTCCCTGTATTGATCACTCACTTCATAATTTATCTAGATCAAAGTACATAACCACAATGGATGTGCTCAAGGGATTCCATCAGATACCTATTGACCTTGATAGTAGGCAATTTATGCGCATTATTTGTCATTTGGGCATATATGAGTACCTTAGGATGCCATTTGGTATTAAGAATGCCCCCTCTCACTTCCAGAGAATGATGGATTCTGTGTTTGGATCATTTATCTGCCAAAATTGGATGATGATTTACATAGATGACATCATCATATATTCTGACGACTGGGATGTACACTTGGAAAAGATAACTACAGTGTTAGAAACTGCTATAAAAGCTGGCCTTAAGATGTCCATTAAGAAATGTAATTTTGGATATGGTGAACTAAAAGCGCTAGGAAGAGTGGTTTCTGGCTTAACTTTGGCTATTGACCAAAACAGGGTTGCCGCGGTATTATTGAAGCCAATGCCTCAGAACATTACGGAACTACAGTCCTTTCTTGGCTTTTGTAGTTATTACAGACAGCATATCCCCAAATTTGCCAATATTACCAAGAGTTTGTATGAAATTTGCGGAAAAAATGTGATCTTTGAAATGACTCATGCACGTCTTACGGACTATGAGTTGCTGCGGGATCTGATGACTACTGCTCCGGCTTTAGCTCAACCTGATTACTCAAAACCTTTGATCCTGTATATTGATGCATGTTTAGATGGTTTGGGCGCAGCTTTGCACCAAGAGTTTCAAATTGAGGATAAACCAGTGGAAAAGCTTTTCATCTCTAGGCAGATCAAATCCAGAGAAAGGAAATACGGCACTAGCCAAATGGAATGCCTAGCTCTAGTTTGGGCACTTGAGAAATTGCATTATTACCTTGAGGGAACTAAGGTGGTAGTGGTCACGGATTGTACCGCCGTAAAAACACTTATGAACATGAAAACACCTAATAGGCATATGCTGCGCTGGCAAATAGCCATCCAGCAATACAGAGGATCAATGACAATTGTCCATAAAGCTGGAGCCAAGCACCGTAATGCTGATGGCTTGAGTAGATGGGCTTTACCTAATACTCCTGATAATCCAGCATGGGATGCTGAAGATGAAGACATATTTCCTATCTTAGGTATACATGTCTGTGATTTAGACATTGCTTTCTACAAACTCGTCCAATCTAGCTACAAGGATGACTTGGAAATGTTGAAGTTAATTGATATCTTGAGCAATTCAAATAGCCCCCCGGAGCTTATTGCTAGTCTACCTCCAGTTTTATCCAAACCTTACGCTGAAGGAAAGTTCACTTTACTTGATGGGCTACTTTACTATAGGCATAGGCATAGTAGTGTGTTAGTCTTGTGTGACAAAGCACAGATTGATAACATACTCTATGAATGTCATGATAACATTAATTCTGGCCACTTTTCTGAAGACAGAACCGTAGAAAGAGTTAAACAAACCGCTTGGTGGATAAACTGGAAGACCATTGTTTCAGAATATATCAAAACCTGTGAGGTTTGTCAGAAAGCCAATAAACAAACTGGTAAAAGATATGGTTTGTTGCAAAAAATTTCTGAACCTACAAATAAATGGGAGATAATTAATATGGACTTTGTCACGGGATTACCCCCTGGAGGTTCTTACTCTTATAATTCTGTCCTGGTAGTTGTAGACAGGTACTCAAAGAGAGCTAGATTCATTCCAAACCACAAGGATGACACGGCTATGGAAGTAGCTATTCTTTTCTGGAATAGAATTATGGCAGATGTTGGGGTTCCTAAAATAATCATTAGTGACAGAGATCCCAAATTCACATCTGAATTTTGGAGAAACTTACATGACATGCTGGGTACTAAATTAGCCTTTTCTACAGCTTATCATCCACAAACTGATGGTTTGGCTGAAAGAATGATTTAGACCTTGGAAGAAATGCTCCGCAGATTTTGCTCCTTTGGCTTAGAATTTAAGAACCACAACGGATACACACATGATTGGGTTACACTTTTGCCAGCACTGGAGATTGCTTATAATAGTAGCAAACATTCATCCTTTCATGAGGTACCATATGTGTTGGAAAGAGGGTGAATTCCCAGAATGCCCAAAGATACCTTAAATGATAAATTCCCCCATATTCATCCTACAGCTTTGGATTTTAAGAAAATGTTAGACATTACTCATGATCACGCAAAGAAATGTGTTAATGATGCAGTGGAATATAACAAAACTAGGTGGGACAAAAGTCATAAAGAACCTGACTTCAAGATTGGTGATAAAGTTCTACTGTCTACCGTTAACTTTAACAACTTGGGAGGGAATAAAAAACTTAAGCCTTCTTTTGTTGGCCCTTTCACCATTAAGCAGCTTCATGGTAAAAATGCAGTGGAGGTCATATTGAGTGATGAACTTTCAAGAAAACATCCTGTTTTTCCTGTAAGTTTGGTTAAACCATATTCATCCAGAAATGATCAAGAGACCACCACTGTTGCTCCTGTTCCTATTTTAGAACCTAGTAAGTTTGAACAACTTCAAGTTCATAAGATACTTAAAGATAAGAAAGAAAGGATCCAATTGAAGGACACCAGGTTGTAACTTGTGAGATACAAAAATCAGTCAGCTGACAAAGATGAGTGGTTACCGGAAAATAACATTCCAGATAGCACCATACACTTAAGGAATTTCAGAGCCTCTAAAAGAAAGTGATTTTTTTTTTTTTTGAGTCAGAGACTCATCTTAGGGGTAGGGAATGTCAGCTTGCTACTCTTCAGAGACAATCTAACAAAGAGTACATGAAAAGATAAAATCATAATAAATACATTGAAAATTAGAAAATAAATTGTATTACCAAAGTTAGAGACATTATTACATGTGTAGGAATTTCTCTCACTTTGTAATGCATTATGACTTTGTTATGTATAAATACAAAATAAGAATAAACATTGAAATACCCTGTCAAAATCATGTTCTACACAAAATATTACCATAACTCTTAAACCTTAAAGAAAACTTAGAATATTATGGCAGATTCTTAATCTACATGCAAAATAACCTAGGGTATCCCACTCATGGTACCCCCTAATTCTCACTCCTTCACTCCTTTTACCCATTTCCCCCACCTATAGGATTGCACGGCATATATGCGTAACATGTTGGTTGACTATTACGATACCAACTGGGAAATGACCAAAAATGGACGTCATTTTGAGGTGTTGTGTGAAATGGCCGAGTTAGGCCCAAATGGGGTTTAATGTTCCAACCCCGCGCACTGGTTACACAAGTTGGCCCAATTCATTAAAAACCCCGCATGAACTACACAAATACATGTTACTAAGGCAGCATGTATGTAACTAGGTTTCAGGAACCTTGCATCATATATATAAACAAAGTTTCCGCTTTTAAAACCTTAATTACACATGTGTAACACCTGTAGCGTGGCCCAGTCTCAATATTTGTGGCCCTTTTCAGGCGTAACCACTCCTTCAATGCTACTGTTGACTAAACCAAGCCAGTAGTATTGAACCAGGTTGGTCTACATGGTTATTTGGCGTCAACAAACTCATCATAACCTTGTGTATTCACCCATAAGCAGCTGTGGCTTGCCCTTTTGGTCCAAACTAGCGTAACAATGGCCTGGTTTGGTTTGAAATGGGCCACACCTGCAATTGAGGCAAATTACCACGCACACAGTGGCCCAAAATTGATATTTAAAGAGCTTTGTTTGCCCACTTTTGACAATCCCCATCATCTTTTATCATACCAGCATATACCAACGCAATCAACCAGCCTTTACACTAGTTATTAGCCTTGTTATACCTGTTATATTGGATCATCACCTCAACCAACAATTACCACGACAAATCCCCAGCTTTCCAATCAATTCTTGACTACTTTTGACGCCTCAAGATCCCTGCCAAGCTTGAAGAAGACCCCTTTGCGTGGATTTTAGCATTAGTGAGTAAAATTCCCCGTAGCACTTCTTTCTTTGTCATTTCTGGGTGTACTCCTTGTCAAAGGACCAGATAATTAGAGTACCCCTGATATTTCAGGATCTAATTCATAGAGGGCACCGTAAACACCCCTGTAACTCAGGCCCCTCTTTGATAAAAAGCTTTTGCTTTTTGTTATATTTCTTTCTCTTTTTTTTTCTACTTTACCCCATTTCATCGTGAGACCCACGCGTGAAACTACCTTTTCATATCTTTGCACCACGTGTAGCTAGAAGAACTTTGTTCTTGGCATCACGTAGGCTGACAGGGTCAGGCTAAATGCACTCCAAACTTTTACTACATGCACTCCAACATTTTGGAGTGGGAAAGTGTCCACTCCAAAAAAAATGGAGTGAACAGCTGTCCACTCCAAAAAAATTGGAGTGAGCGGTTGTTCACTCCAAAAATTTGACATTTTTGGAGTGGAATTTTGTGCACTCCAATTTTTTTGGAGTGGACTTTGAGTGCACTCCAAATTTTTTGGAGTGGACTTGAAGTGCACTCCAAAAATTTTGGAGTGGACTTGAGGTGCACTCCAAAACTTTTGGAGTGGACTTCAGGTGCACTCCAAATTTTTTGGGCGAAATTTGAGTGCATGATTGTTTACTCCAAGGTAGTGAAAAATTTTGGAGTGGAAAGTTGTCCACTCCAAATACAGCAAATCCGAAAAAGGATGGCACAACTCAAAAATTTTTCTTCCTCCAAAATTTTTTTGCGACCACCAACCTTATGCGCCATGTGCATAAGGTTGCGCATTGGGGCTTGATAGCGGCACGCCCGAAGGGCGTGCGCACGCCCCCCCGGACGCCTAAAAAAAAGGCGTGCGGGGGCTGCACGCCTTCCCACACAGGCGTGCAAACCCCCGCACGCCCTCCCCCGCATGCCGCACGCCGTCCGCACGCCTACAAATGGCGTGAGGACAGCCGGCTCGGCGTGCGGCCCCGCCGGACAGGCGTGCTGGCCATGCACGCCTGTCTGGAGGGCGTGCAGGCCTTGCACGCCCTCCGGACAGGCGTGCACGGTGTGGAACTACTCTAGGTGGTAGAATAGAGCTTGAGAGGGATGAGTGCTTGAAGGGCTGCCTCTCGTAATAGCTGGGAGAGTTTGTTGAACAAGAATAAGAGTATTGACTCTTAAAGAATAGTGTGGCTTGGGTGAAGATGCTTAGATATGTCTAAGATGATGGTTAATATGCTGATCTTCTAGCAGAGCCAGGTACCCAATTGCACCCAGGGAGGCTGATAGTAAGACTTATTTATTTAATAAGATGAGTGACTAATCTTCTAGCAGAGCCAGGTAACCAATTATACCCAGGGAGGCTGATAGTAAGACTGTGTCTTAGGTGGCAAGTAAATAACTCCTCTAGCAGAGCCAGGTAATATACCCAGGGAGGCTGATAGTAAGAATTAATGATATTACTTGAGTGAGTAGTGACCAGGGATGAGTACTGATGTATACAATCTGATGGTGAGAGGAATGAGGAGGGAGGAAACAGGCTCTTTATATATCCTTTGGGAGGGAAATAGAGGAATGGCCAAAATGTGGTTGAGGAAATGAGAAGATGAGAGTATAAATCAACTAGAAGAGTCAAAAATGGCTGACTTGTGGTTGATGGAAGAAAATGGAACAATGGAATGAGTAGAAAATGAATCAAAACTGGCTGAGTTGTGGTTGGTGGAATATAATGACATCATAGAATTAATATAATAGTGGAAAATACAAAAGAACAGAGGCTGAACTGTGATTGATGGAATACAATGGAACATGTGGAAAATTATAGAGGAAAGAGGGCTTAAATGAAGAGAAAATATTCAAAGGGGGGCTTTGCAGAACTTGAGGTTAACTTGTGGTTGAATTGTTGTGTGTGACAGGTGTGTGATTGATCCTGATTTGGGGCCTGGGTGCTTGATTTATTTCTGTAACCCCCTTGAGCCTTGGCCACCTGTACCTTTTTCCAGATAATTAACCCCTCAAAACTTTTATTTAATCAGGGTTGGCTTACCACAACGACTGGCACGCCTGTCCGGCCAGGCTCACGTAAGCCTCTCAAATCAAGAGGCTTATGTGAGCCCCTTGGTGCCCTTTTAAGGGTACCGTTTGGTACCCTTATAAGGGTACCGAGTGGTACCCTTATAAGGGTACCAAACGGTACCCTTATGAGGGTACCAAACGGTACCCTTATAAGGGTACCGTTTGGTACCTTTATAAGGGCACTGTTTGGTACCCTTATAAGGGTACCGTTTGGTACCTTTATAAGGGTACCGTTTGGTACCCTTATAAGGGTACCAAGTGGTACCCTCATAAGGGTACCGTTTGGTACCGTTTGGTACCCTTATAAGGGTACCGAGTGGTACCCTCATAAGGGTACCGTTTGGTACCCTTATAAGGGTACCGTTTGGTACCCTTATAAGGGTACTGTTTGGTACCCTTATAAGGGTACCACTCGGTACCCTTATAAGGGCACCAAGGGGCTCACGTAAGCCTCTCGATTCAAGAGGCTTACGTGAGCCTGGCCAGACAGGCGTGCCAGCCGTGCATGCCTGTCCGGAGGGCGTGCAAGGCCTGCACGCCCTCCAGACAGGCGTGCATGGCCAGCACGCCTGTCCGGCGGGGCCGCACGCCGAGCCGGCCGTCCTCACGCCATTTGTAGGCGTGCGGGCGGCATGCGGCATGCAGGGGAGGGCGTGCAGGGGTTTGCACGGCTGGTTGGGAAGGCGTGCAGCCCCCCCACACCTTTTTTTTAGGCGTTTGGGGGGGCGTGCGCACGCCCTTCGGGCGTGCCGCTATCAAGCCCCTTGCGCATTTGAACAATGAGTGTCAAATTTGCTTCCACTCCACCTGTCATGTTTTTTTTCTTCCCATGCGTAGTCGTAATGGCTCTCCGACCGGCCATTACGCTCCTGATGGCTCTCCCTCCGGTCATTCAGGGTCATTGCCCATCCTTGCTTTCCCGGTTTTTGTTCCCCACCGCCAAAAAATATTGTCTTGCTCATTCTCAATAACATCTCAATCAATCAAACCATTTTTGTTATTCTCTAGTAAAATGCCTTACCATTACTACGCACTGGAGGTCAAGTCCATCAGTGTTAAGCTTCTCATGGAAGGGAGATCCCCATCTCAAATCAACGAGCTGCTGGGGTACAATGTAGCAGCGCAATCATATGCACGGTGGAAAGTGCTGTTTATAGCCACTTGCGCAGTGGTGCGCGACCCAGCAGAATATCTAGCACGAGGACAACCGTTGCGCCTCACTCAAGATCAATCGGACTTTATGTGCAAGATTATCCAAGTAGATCCGACCTTATATGTTGATGAAATCCAAGCTTTAATGAAGACTCAGCTTGGTCTTGAGTTAAGCTGGTCAACCATATACAAAAAGATCACCGTCCGCCTGGACCTTCACCGGCTTGTTGCTTGCACTGTCAATCCAGCTCAATGCCCTTTCAAACGCGCCCAGTTCTCCATAGACGTAGCAAACATCCCGGCAGAGTATCTTGTTTTTACAGGTAGGAGAATGTTGTTTCAATAACAGATTTTGATTGTATAACTAACTGCCTGGTGATTTCAATGCAGATGAGAGCTCGGTTTGCACTGAGGTCCAGCAGCGCCAATACGCATGGACGAAAGTGGGGTCTTGCTCTGCACGTATTTACAAGAAGCGTGGTGGCACTTGCTTCAGTCTCATCCCCGCAATCTCTCTTGATGGCGTACTTGGGACAATAGTGCAAGATGGCACAATGACACGTTTGGATTTTGAATTCTACCTGGCCAATGTACTGGTCAGTCAACAAAGTCTATTTATACATACATATTTACTTAACGTGTGTTTCTCTTGATGATGATTGTTTTGCTTTTCTAGTTTCCCAGTAGGGGCCCTTTCCCTGGCCCAAACAGTGTCCTGATCTTGGACCACTGCAAGATTCACATTGGTGCAAAAATAACCAAATTGGCCAACAGGAATCACATCATAATGATCTATCTGCCTCCTTACTTGCCTGATTTCAACCCTATTGAAAAGATCTTGGCTTTTTTCAAGATGCGGCTTTGACGTGAGTGCAGTCTCACAGGTTGGGAATCTGATTCAGACAAAATTGAAGATTGCTTGCGCCAAGTTGCAACCCCCACTCTTATACGTTCTCTCTACCGCGACTGTGGCTATCTCAACTGATCATTTATGTTTATTTGCCTTGTTTTGAGTTATGCTTGGATCTATCTCACAGTAGTTGTTCATCCAATTGTTTTTTTTTCATTAATCTATACATGTGATGTGCTCTACGGGTGTGATGTAGTGGACAAGTACTGCAATTTGAGTGATGTCGCTCATCGACTGATGCAGCTCTCATCTAGGATCTGTAAGATCTGTGTGATTTTGGGGCTACCTAGCACTAGTTGACATGGACTATTGTTCCATCATGCAGATATGTCGGCATAATGGAACAACAGGTTGCCTCAACTGGATGACTTTAAAAGTCGACATCCTCTTTGGCTGCCTTTGTGCAGACATTGCCCACAACAGATCACATTTAAACATTGCCCACCACTGATTGCATCTGTACTTTGCCCACCACTGATCACAATTGGCACTTGTCCCTCAGCATGAGATCTTGGATACGACAGACACCCTCACCTATTTTGGAAGACAATGAGGGGATGCCAATAACAGATGTAGGTGTCTCTTCCAATACCATGTACACGGTCATACCGTATACCGTCTGAGTCTGTACTTACCCAGACAATGATTGTGTGATAGGGCCATACGGTTCTTATACACACAATGTTTGACTTATACATCCCGGTACAGCCGGGAATTACACTTGACGATACTGATCACATTGCTTGGGGAAGAGTGACTTCAACTTGGCCGGTCATCAACTTGGTGGGGGTTGGCTTCACCACCTATGAGGACTTTGTCAGCATATTGGCAGCCTCCTGCGAGAGCTTAGTGACAGACACTGGGCGGGTCATTCTCGAGTCAATGTCCAACCGTCACATCAAAATCTACTGGGATGTGTACATCCCTGACTGCACCGGCAATTTTGATCAATTGGATGGAACGTTCAGCTTTATCGAGTCATCTGGTTATGATGATTGGCTGAATAATGCCATACATTCAGGGGTCAGAGATGTTGCACTGAAGCTCACAATGTTGAACCCCATGCTCAGATGAGCCCGTGAGAGGAGGAACAACACCATTGGCCTGGCCTTCATGTAAACAGCAATCAAAGTACGTGAGTGATTTAAATATGTTGATTGACAGACACCTTTGACTAACAAGTCATTCTTTGCATTCCAATTCAGATTCCAAGTGAGATCAATGAACCAATCCAACTGTTGTGACTATGAAACAATCAACCTATTGTGACTAAGTATTACAACTGTGCACGCCGATTGAGATAAAAAATCAGACACCAAAATGACTAGACTGGGGAACAGATCAGAGGCAGAAATGACTCAACCAAGGAGCAAATTAGAGGCAGACATGACATGAGCAGACTAATCAGATGAGGGGGATGAGGGCGAATTATTTTGGGAGTTTCTTAAACCAATTGTAAATCATTTTCAATTGCGCATTTACGTAGATGCCAAAGTTGTTGCTTAACATTTGAGCAGGTCCATCATCAAACTTCAACTTGCGGAGATGTTTGGGGGATATACATCAAAAGTAAGACCAATGCGTAATCTTGTTGTGTTCAATCAAGATCCGAGTATAGTGATTGTCAATGGCGATGTGGCACGTAGCAAGGTACTCCTCCATCCTCCCTAAATGCTCGACTCCAAGGGGAGTGAGCATTTCTCGTGGCTTTTCAACTTGGGGAAACTTATTCTCACGCTCAGGCAATTCTGAGGGGACTCGGCGATGTTTGTACTGGCTGGTGATTGGTGATGGAGCAACTACGCTCACATCAGAGCCAAGCCCGTTGGTTGAGTTTGATTTTCCACTTTGAGCTGGTTTGAATGCGCTAGGTTGAGACGAATCCTCAATTCTAATTGCCTGGGTTGCCGTGGTGCCCGCCTTGCTTAGTATGTTTGCGGCGCAAGATTCCCATTTAAAGTCAGGACCAGTTGGGGGATGAGTGGCATCAACCCCCACATGTGAGTCGACAATAGCACTGGCCCATAACCACTGGCGGGTGTGACCGATTTGCATGAATTGAGTATCATTTTCTGGATTGACAAAAGTCAAGCCTTCAGAAGATCCGTGTGCATGCTTCAAGCAGGAATTACGGGTATTCATACTAGCCAACTGTAGGGGAGACTGTACAACTGCTTTTGGCTGTTAAACAAAGTGGTCAAATGAGGTCAGATCCAAGAGATATGGTGACCAAATGATGATCATTGTGTGACTGACATTTTTTTCCTTTTGGAGGCACGTCTGTGTCATAGCTTTGCGCTCTTCCGGAGTTCTGTAGGCCATCAATAAGGCTTCATCTGCCTCGCTAATCTGTTGAATGATACAAACAAATGCAAGCCAGGATTTAGGTTAGTACATCATTCAACTTCTTTCCTGAAAGAACAAGACATACAGCCGCCGGGTCTTTCTTGCAAGGTTTGGGGTTGTCCATCTCAATGGTGATGGTACAGCAAGACTTAGATTTTGTAGCTTTGTGACAGTATTCAACTCTTTGAGCAAAGATGTTGAACGCTTCCTTGGAGTTGAACTTAGCTGGTTGGGTTTTCGGAAACTGTGTATCGCCGGATATGAAGCCAGACCAGCGAAGATCTTTGTGCTCCTCGGCCTTGATAATTGCGTCCATGATACGGTGTGCCCGTAGAGGGTGGCTGCAACACCTTGCTTGAAGCTTGCTAGGTCCCACCCGGTGATGTTTGTCGTCCAAGGTATCAACTTGGCCGCTGGTACACATTTGACCCATTGGGGAGGGACCTGATTGTTTTCAAATTTTTTCTTGACCCAAATCGTGTAATTGATGCCAATAGGGACGGCTACACGCTTATCCACCTTCTCTTGGGGTTCGTTTAACTCATCTGTGGGATCATTATAATCATCTGCATCTGAGAAAGTGTCTAAAGCATGATTCTCATTGGGAGCAGGTACATTGGTATGTAAAAATGGATTTGCTACGCCTAAGAACACACTGGGAGTATGGGACAGGGGAGGCGAGATGTTGGGTTGATTATGGTCAATGGATGGAGATTGATACCCGAAGGGAAGTTGTGCGGAGAAAGACTGATGTGGTTCCGCATCAGTGAAAGAATGCTGGTTGACTGGCATAGACATTTTGAGTGCGGTAAGGGTTATGTAAGGGTGGAGAAATCAAGAATGGATTGGCGTTGCTGGGGGGAACAAAAACCGGGAAAGCAAGGATGGGCAATGACCCTGAATGACCGGAGGGAGAGCCATCAGGAGGGTAATGGCTGGTCAGAGAGCCATTACGACTACGCATGGGAAGAAAAAAAACATGACAGGTGGAGTGGAAGCAAATTCGACACTCATTGTTCAAATGCGCAACCTTATGCACATGGCGCATAAGGTTGGTGGTCGCAAAAAAATTTTTGGAGGAAGAAAAAATTTCGAGTTGTGCCATCCTTTTTTGGATTTGCTGTATATTGGAGTGGACAGCTTCCCACTCCAAAATAATTGGAGTGCACACTTTTCCACTCCAGATTGAAGTACATGAAGTAAAAAGTTGGAGTGCATTTAGCCTGACCCAAAAGATTTCCAAAAACCAATTTCTGATTGATTCCAACCGCCAGACTGGCCAATGCCATACATACATCGGCATATACATACATACACAGCAAGCCACCATACATCAATGGCCGGTGTACATACCGGCCAGCGGGCGGGGAGACCTCCCTGATTGTTGGGTGGTACATACCTGCCATCAGGCGGGGAGACCTCCCTGAGTGATGGCCGGTACATATTGGCCATTGGGCGGGGAGAACTCCCTGATTGATGGCCAGTACATACCAGCCATCGGGCGGGGAGACCTTCCTGATCGTTGGCCGGTACTACCGGGCATTGGGGAGATCTTCTTGATCAATGGCCGGCACCTCCCCACCCAATGGCCGGTACAAATAGGCCATCAAGCAGAGAGACCTTCCCGCTCGATGACCAGTATGTACTGGCCATAGAGCAGGGAGGTCTCGCCGCCCGATGGCCAGTATGTACCGGCCATTGATCAGGGAGGTCTCCCCGCCCGATGGCCGGTATGTACCGGCCATCGATCAGGGAGGTATCCCCGCCCAATGACCGGTATATACCGGCTATCGATCGGAGAGGTCTCCCCGCCCGATGGCTGGTATGTACACCGGCCATTGATTGGGGAGGTATGGCCCGGTTGGCGGTTCAAGAGCGCATTTGGCCCCTTTGGCGGTTCCATGCCACGGTTGGCCAGTATGGCGGGTGGTGCTGGGTGGGAAAATGGCCAACTTGGCGGCTCAGGGCCGCTGCATGGCCAGATTGGCGGTTCAAAACCACAGTTGGCCATTCTGGCGGGCCAGTACCACCATATTCTGGAGACAGTGGTGTTTGCAATTGTATATAATCACTTTGCATCGGAAGCTCAGGAACCAAGGCAAGTCGGCCAGTCACCATGAGCATTGAGATGCATAAATAGATTTGTTAAAACTTTTGCTTGATTGCCAAGACCTACGATACATTTATTGATGTTATTTTCTCTGGTTCTCTGGTGCAACCTTCTTCTCAGCATTGAAGGCAGTAAGATCATCTCACTCACCCTCCCTCTTTCTTCATATGCACATAGTGTACTTATGTAGGTAAATGATTGATACAACGCCAACGCCTTCAATCTTCTCATAAACCATACGGATTACGGTGTGAACATGATACACATAATTATATTTCTTTCGGTTTGTTTTTTGTTGGCTTTTTTGAGATTTCGTAGGCAAAGAATCATGAGATAATGAAGAATACAAAAAGGAGAAGGAATATATACACACACACAACTACCAAAAAAAAAAAAAAGGAAAAAGACGCGGGGGTGGTGCCGGTGGTGGTGGTGGTGGTGGTGGTGTTGGAGGGACGTAGTGTCATGAGGAGAGAGACACGCAAGATATGTTTCGAGTTGATAAGGACTTGTTCAACGGAAGCTCGAGCGGCTGGGCGGGGTGCGTATGTCTGTAAGTATGTATGAAGCTAAAAGGTCAAAAGGCGGATGGAGAGAAAAAAGCTTCAGAGGTCAGAGCGGATCCGAGTGTTGTGCGTGTGCGTGTGCGAGTGTGTGTGTTTGGCATGTTGTATGGGGTGGCTGAGGGAGGATGGAAGGATGCTTTGAATTGCAACAGGAGCATTGGGAGAGGAGCCCCGACGGACGGAAGACAAACAAACAAACAAAAAAGGCTACAAAACAAGACCCTGCGTGTGTGTCTCTTTTTTGTGTTTAGTTGCCACTCAGGATGTACTCAATCGCCGCTTCGACGCTTCCTCCACTCGCCAACAACGCTCTCACATTTTGCCGCGCATCCTAGCAGCCCCACACATACACACACACACATGCATAGAAAAGAGACAAGAAAAATCAGGGTCAATGCGGACACAAGATAGCAAAAGAGAGAGAGATAGAGAGAGATAAAGGTGTACTTACGGTGAAGCCCATCGCCTGCAATTGACCCAGCTGCACTTCGAAGCGTTCTTCGGGCGGTCGAGGGTCGGCGGGCTGAGGAGTTGGGAAGCCCAAGCCACCGCCCAGCATACCAGCGCTGGAGTTCATCTGCTGCATCATCTGTCCGAGCGGCGAGTCCATGAACGCCAGCGGGTCCGTGGCGGGCAGGCCGCCGCCTGCGGCGGGAGGGGTCCCCCCGGGCGCGGCGCCGGGCTGGGCGCCGAGGGCCGCCGCGATCGGGTCCGTCGGCCCCCCCGGAAGGTTCAGATCCCCAAACGGGTTCCCGCCCGGCGCCCGCATGGCCCCGTGCATGCTCCGCATCAGATCGGGATTCGTCAGCATCTGGCGAAACATGGGCGATCGCATCATCTCCCGGACTTGCGGACCCATCGATTGCAGACGAGGATCACTGGCAATCTGAACCCACCGGGGGGCCGGAAAAAAAAACATCCAGTCATTCTTTTAGCGCTTTCTCCTGGTTCGGAGAAATGGCGGGCTTGGGTCCGCTCTTACCATCTGGTCTACCACCGCCGGATCTTCTAGCAACCGCGCTGCACTCTGTAGTACTTGAGGATTGTTCATCATGTTCATGGCCATATTGGGATCATTGGTATCTGGAGAGATGCGCAAGATCATCAGCACTCCTGCAGTGACATATTATGTAGTACCGATCACGAAGCCAGTGCGTTGGTCCGCATATGAAAGAGAAAGAGTCAGAAGAACAAGAACTGAACTGATACCCAGGTCAGCAAAGGGATTGAATCCAGGTATTTGGTTGGTCGCATTGAGCAAGGGAGCCAGCGGATTCCCG
Source organism: Puccinia coronata f. sp. avenae (assembly GCA_002873125.1). NCBI lineage: Eukaryota > Fungi > Basidiomycota > Pucciniomycetes > Pucciniales > Pucciniaceae > Puccinia > Puccinia coronata. Next base: position 110,395 of record PGCI01000258.1, on the reverse strand, counting down.
GCGATCTGTTGGCCAGCGTTCAGGTTGGAAGGGATCTGCTGTGTTGCGGGCGGAGGGTTAGGTGCGCGCGGTGCGCCCTTCACCATGTGTATTGTATGGCCCGATTGGATCTTGTACTCCGACAGCAAGCTCTCGTCTTTCAAGACCCGACCGGAATAGATCACTGATAGATTTTAAAAGAGAAAAAAACAAGGGGGGATCATGCATCAGAGTTGCAAGATATATCAGATAGACTAAGATAGATCGGTACACTCACGCCTTTGGGTGTCAGCCTCTACCTTGGGATTAGTTTTTTCCGAGATGAGTTTTTTGAGGTCCCAGACGGTTTTGGACAAGCTGATCTCGAGGGCCAGCTTTGAGTCGGAGGGTGCCTTGATGCTGATGCTGACCTGGTCAGTAGCAGCAGCAGGCTCGGCGGCAGAGGATGAGGCCGGTTCGGGGCTGTCTTGGGAGGTGGACATGGTTGGTGGTTCGATGGTTGTTTCTTCTCAAAGTCGAGATCAGGAGTAAAGGGAAGACCGTGGCGCTGACGTAATCGGGGCCCCGATAGCAAGTCAGCGCCTAGCACCCCCCCCCCCCCGGGTACCGGGAAGGGGGAGACAGCACGGGGGAAGCCGAGGTGAAATATCATTGCTGGAAGCATGACAAATACACATTTTCCTTGAAGAGGCTCCACCAAATCATCAACCATGCAAGCGGAACACACGACAAGCAACTTGACTGAGAATCACCCAATCAGTCATCTGGACCACATTCCTCACCCAACCCACGAGCACCCTTTGTCTGGCTGAACACACATGCATCTTCTGAGTGGGAGAAGGGATGTAGGGAGGGCTCAGGTGGAATCAATTAGTACAAAGCAAGTGCAGAAGAGGAAGAGTGGATTACAGGAGTACAATTGGGTTTCAGAAGAAGAATCGCGGCATTTTTTTTTTTGCTAGCCACATGCAGCCCACATTAGAAACCATGACAAGAGAAGGGGTATCTATGGTCAATGTGAGGGGTGTTGGAAAGACGAGTACCAGTCGCGCTCGAAGTTAATGATGGGGATATCGGCATCGGAGAGCATGAGTTTAGGGGGGGAGGGGGGTAGAGGTACAACAGGAGGGGGCGGGTTGGATGATGATGATGATGATGATGAGTACGAAGCGAGGGCCGAGCTGGGCTGGACGAGGTTGGTAAGTGAGCGCTCGACCAGCCGGGTGTCCCGGATCCGCCGGTTCAGGAAGCCCAGACAGGCCGGCGTGTTCGGGTCATCCTGCCCCGCGCTCCCCAGGAACTCATCCGTCAGCAACTTGGTCATCGGCTGCGCAGGCGGTGGCGACGGCCGTATGAGATGCTTCGGTGGAAGCACCGTGGCCGGCGCCGGTTCGAACTGTTATATCAATTGTTCTGATGTCAGCAAGAACTTGCATGTTCTACTTTAGAAAAGAAAAATATGAAACAAGGTTCTTCTCACAGCCGTGTGGATCCATGCATGTTTGGCTGGTAGAAGTGGCAGATGAGGCAGCCCGCCGATCCGCTCAGAGTCCAGCCGATGCCGCTTGTGCGCGGCGGGTCTGAGGGCGAAGGGGGGCGCCATGTGGACATCAGCTCCGCTGCGCTGCAGCTGCTCCTCCTCGTCACTCTCTGGATCAGAGGGAAGGAAGTCGAGGGTGGGGTCCACGGGGTTATCCTTTCTAGCTCTCGGGATTTCCAAATCCAGCCCTACTAATCCATCAACACCCCCACCACATCAACAACCCCGCATCGTCGTCAATGCCCACTCAAGAAAAGAAAGACACATTCCAATAAAAAGGAAGGGACACGGACGATCGCAGGGTGTGGGTGCGTGCGATAGGAGATCCAGCAGATGGTGCACCTCGATGCCTTGGTCCGAGCAGGCCGCGATCATGTCCCGAACATTCGGGCGGGAGCGGTTGGAGAGCTGTGCGAGTTCGTAGGCGAGCTGGACGATCCCATCGACGACTGATAACATGACCAACATATATATGAAAATTGTCAATATTTCTGTGCATGAGGGGTTCATTCAGAAGAGAGAGAGCACTCAACGGCCGCAGACCAGTCCCTCCAGGTCTTCGACGAGCGAGCGGTGCTCCACATGTGTGAATCCCGCCCTGCCGAGCTCGAGTGAGATGAGCCGGAGCAGGCCGAAGCGTGCGGTCTCTGGGCTCATCTGTATTCCCTGGTGTGGTTCCCGGCGTGAAGATGCTCGTCCTGTGCGGTGTGTGTCCATCCTGTACTTAAACTGTGTCCTTCGATGGACTTCCCTTGCATGAAGCATTCCTCTTTTCTTTTCTTTTCTTTTCTTCCGTGCTTCTGTCACAGTCCTGTCCCAGCCCTGATCCTGTGACAGCCTTCTGGCTCAGTCCTGTCACAGCTCCAGCCAGCCAGCCAAGAACATGAAAACGCGGTATTTATTTATTGTCTTTTGCAAAAAGCTTGGTGTTTTTAGCGAAATTTTTTTGTTTCAGTATGGATTTAAAATACCCAAACCTTTTTTTTTTTCTTTTTTTTTTTTTTTAGCCAAAAAAGTTCACCACGGAACTCACCCACTAGGAACCGCCGCAGTAGCACCCTAGCTTAACACAATCCCCTCGCTTCGGAGGGCCGGGGGAACCCCGGCGCGCCGGGGGCGCCTCGCGAAGCGAGCCTCCGAAGGAGGGGCTTGCCAGTAATGTCAAGCGTCTGGCCTGGAAGGATTCCAATTTCCATGGAAAATCCGTCCATTTCGTGTATCACGGCTTGTTGTAGTCGCACCAGGAGGCCTAGAAGCTTGCCGTGAAGTGCATCTGAACGGCAAGCATCTTGACTTTATGATTCCCATTTCACATTGATTCTTTTATAATTATTAGCGGTCCATCCAGGCCGTCAAAATGTGAAGCTCACTGGGAAATCTTGCTGCATCTATTTCCATAGAAAGCTGTATTACAGTGGTACAGACTCTATATGGCAATGATTGAACTAGTAGTTCAATTTTTATCGGAACACATACCTGGTTGTTATATACACTAAAATTGTTATAACAAATAAGCGTACAACATTGGTACCTATGTGTGTGTGATCAAAAGTACCAATTATCTTGAATGCCATCTTTTCTTCGCAAGGCTCGAGACTCCCAAGATCATGACTTCTCCTCCAACCTCTCTTACAATCGATATACGGCCTGCCCCTGCAAGGGTATGGACCCCCACCGGAGTCAATATCTACAAGAAGCACTTTGATAAGAGCAATGAAAAGCTCAAGGAACACATTTCCAATGCATCGATCGAAACCTACGGACAGATAGCCAAGGTCCTTCAAGTAGACACGGTGACGAGCCTTGCAAACGGACGAAACACATTCCTTTTAGCTGGCACAGGCTTCGGCAAGTCACGCATCGCCGAAATGTACTACCAGTTGATTCCAGGAAGATACAAGGCGGTCGTGCTAGTATTGAACCCATTGGACACATTGGGTGACAATCAAGTCCTTGAGAAAGTACAAGCAGGCTTCACTGCCATCAACCTTACCAAACTAACATTCAACGAGCAAACAGCAAAAGAAATATTGATTGGAGATTACCAGTTTGTTTACTTGAGTCCTGAGATCTTCCTCAACAGCAAGATGTTTCAAGACCTTTATTATGTTCTACTTTTCAAAATCGGATCGCCTTGATTGTCATAGACGAAGCCCATATGATCTACATATGGGGAATTGTTGAAAGTGGCCCAGCTGAAAAACAAACATCCTCTCACTTGCGCCATCAAGACAGCGGGCTTTTTCGACCGTCGTATGGGAAACTTGGGGCTCAGCTACTCTTTCGGAACAATAAGCCATTGCTTCTCTTGTCCGCTACCTGTCGCCCAATGGCAACTGAGGCAATAATGAAGAGCCTAAAACTGACTGACGAGAGTCTTGATATCTTGCGTGGAGAGCTCACCCGACCGGAAATACGTATCATCCGGGTCACCATGTCTAATTCACTCTCTTCAAGTTTGGATGTTATCAAGCTGTTCCCTTCAAAGCTCGATGTATCCGACAATAACATGGTTCCAACTCTAGTCTATAGCGGGTCTCGTAATCGCACAATGGCGGTTCTAGAAGCAATAGATAGGGCGCGTGAGACACCTGATCAATCAAAGTTTGCTAACAGCACCTGTGCAAGAAGGTTCCATTCTTGCACAGGCGACAAGGACAAGGAAAAGTGCATTGAAGAGTTTGCCAATGGGAAGTTCCCTCTGATCTCCTGCACCATGGCACTTGGGCTAGGGCAGAATTGGAAGAGAGTAAGAGCTGTTGCACATATGGGGAGAGGCGACCCAGCTTCCATTGGCCAGATGATTGGCCGATGTGGCCGGGATGGGAAACCGGGTTTGGCGGTACTGTTTGTGGAGAAGAACCGACCGAAAGGGAAAAATCAAGTTGGACATTTCAAGAGGGACGAGCCGCAATCCAACCTCAACAGGATGGATGCTCTGGCTGTGACTCCTCTGTGCCTCCAAGTTGCTTTTGCAATTGACAATATGTAAGTCTCCTTTCCAAGCTTACAACAGATAACTGTTATGCTGACGGGCAAGATTTTCATCTGCCGACAGGGTCGGTTATGTGCCTCTATGGGAAGACGACCCAAATTACATTCGAGAGGTGCAAAGGCAAAGAGAAGCTGCTATGCCGCCGTGCAATTGTTCCAACTGCGCCCCCGCTGCTGCCGCAACTCTCATGGATTCGCTTTTGGTTGCTACAAAAGACAACTTTGATGACATCATGGCAAACAACTTTGTTGGCCCCAAGAATGTGAACTTGAAGCACTAATACCCCCCACAAGCAAATGCAATCAGGAAACAAAAGTTTACAGAAGATGACAAAAACGAGATAGAAGCATTTACCACTGAGCTGAGCAATGATCTACATATCTATTACGACACAGAAATATCGCCAGGTGGGACATTGCATGGGGCAGACCTGTTCAACTCCGATGATTGTGTCACAATACTTGCCCACTTGGCTCTCATTGTGAATCCTCGGTTTTTACGACTTGTTATTGGCGCTGAATGTTTCAAAGGTCAACATGTATGGTTGTTTGATTGGATCACAAGTTTCAAGACCCGGACAACTCAATATCAACCCAGTCAGCAAGCTGCCCACATCCACGAAGATCACACATCAAAAAGGCCAAAGAGATATGGTTCACTCGCTCATGCGCAGCCTACAGCCCCCCCATCAAGTTCTATTCAGTTGGGCATGTTGACAAAGAAAGCACAAGCCTCCGAGACCAGCCGTAAGAAATCACTTGAGAGGCAGAAAGCAAAAGAAGATAGGGAAGCCATTGCTCAGAAGCGTAGGATTCAAGTGGCTCAAATCATGGCCGGCACTTGGGCAGGGCCAAATAATAATTCATAACTGTTGCATCTAGTTACTGTGATCAGAACCCTATTCTACTTAAGTCTTCTTCTATTTACATTTCACATATGATTGTTTCTTCTTTGTCCTCTCCTTCAGCTTCCATATTCCCTGTGGAAAGTGATGATAGATTCTGCTTGAACTTAGCGTTGCTTGTGACTAGCAATTTTTTCATCTTCTTGATGCCAAGAAGATATGTATTTTCCACGCTTTTTACTTTCACTGTTTTTACCACTTGGACCCCATTCTTGGGCTTGAGTTCTAACAAGTTTCAATTGTTAGCCATCTGTGTAAACATTTCAATTGATTTTGACGGGAGAGAATTGGGGTGATTTTGGTGTATGATATTGGCACCACACTCCTGTTTAAGCGAGTGGAACATACTTTGGAGCTAGATATGTAAGAGTACCATGTTAGGCCATGTACAACTGATGGATAGACCAATTATGAGATGCTCACTGTGAAGATATTCAAAGAGTAGATCTTTCGCAGCTGTTCAACCTGGGTACCTTGCCCGCCTTTGTTGAAGAAATGTTTTAACCAGTAGTTCTGGATTTCAAGCCAGTTATCCTTTGGCAAAAAATGATCTGCCCTCCCACTTGGCGAGATCAATAGATTATTTCGGAGATACTTCCTCATAGACAGAGGTAGGATGCAATCCAGAAGTAGGACTGAGCGTGGGAGGTACGTAGCATAATGGGTCAGTCCATTAAGCGACTGGCACATGAAAGACCATTTCTTCCAAATTAACATGAGCCTTCCGACATCCCCGGCTTTCATTGATCGTTTAGCCTCCACAACTGTTGAGAAATCATGTAAGAGTAAGAGAGTATTGCTAAGCTTTGTATTTTTGGCTTCCACAGCATCCCGGCGTGCCCGAGAGGTACAATATGAGTCATAGACTTCATCAACAGTAGAATTCCATCGATCGGCGGGAAGCTTGAGTCGTTCTTCTCCAAGCTTGCCGAGGTTTAAATCCAGCTTGACCCTGGATTTAATGAATAAGTACACATCAGAATTGATATACGTGGGGCATACATATGTGAATATGTATATTGACACACATTAGGCAGTAACAAAGCAGCGCCTCGAATATCCGTTCCATTTGGTTGACCATCAGCGTGAAGTCCTTTTTTTGAATCGCTTTGTGTGCCGCGAATCCCAGGGCTTCCAAGTGCTGCCAGGCGCCGCAGTCCAACATGTTGCTGGGATCACCAATATGGTGGCTAAATATGGCAGACGAAATGTTCCATAATGTGTGTGATGCCCCGAGCTGAAAGACAATGTTATTTATGCAGTACTCGGGGACAGAACTTGGGGCTCGCTGGTTTCGCAGGCAGTTAAAATTTTGGATGGTGGCAAGGTCGCCATCCATGGGCTGTAATTGAGCAAAGAATTGGTCGCCGGTCAGACCAGTTTGTTGGATTATTGACTCAAAAACCTGTCCAATTCCCTCGTCAGAGTTGTCGAATGCATCCATGAGTTCAGCATGTGTAGATCTGGCGCAGCATGGCTGATGACTTCTATCTCAGGAGGCGAGGTAGGGATTGACAAATCTTCATTGGTTGACTCTGCAATTTGTTCCTTGAGAACCTTAGCAATTTGAGACTTCCATACTTTCTTATCGTGCTCTTGCTCAGGCAGAGTGGGGAGAAACATTGTTGGGTTCAATTCCATGCTCTTGACTTGTTCTAGTGATTGATGATATGCGCTGATTGTCAATTCAGATGGATCAAGAGTCGCCAGTAGCTTTTGATCGGGGAGATGCATGTATCCCCAGGTGCCACGGAAGGTATGCGTCCGATGGCCAATTGAGATTTGATGTACCCTCTCCTCCATATCTATGTTGTCAATACAGATTGTTGGACGAATCAGGAGATTTGATGACTTTGCCATAATGCTTTTCAACTTCTTTGATTGCTCCTTGGCTAGAGTTTTCAAACCAGAAACGGCAGTCCTTCTTGAGGAGACAGGCCGATGTAGTTCATATATTCCTGGACGCGCTTGGAGATTCCACAAGAGAAGAATCGTACGGCATTGTGGAGCTGAAGTCCATTGTTGCGACGGTTTCGGGAAAATGCAACCATCGCGCAGATTGTTTTGACAACCTGATAGGGGACGCAAAACCGGTCAGCAAAGATACTAACAAACACCCACAAATTACAGAAAACAGAATGATAGCTGACAGTCTCCAACCGGCGGTGATGGCCTTCAGGCCCCTGATGCGAGTCTTCATAGGCAATAGATGCTATGTCTTCAGGGATGTCTTCACGTGCGGCACCTTCGGGATTGTTATTTTTGGAACTTGGGGATTCCTCGGGGCTCAACTGGGAAGACCATATTATTTGGATTGAGAATTCCCATCAAAGTCTTGTAGAGGAATGGCATGTGTTTGACAAGCTGGGTTGAGTGGGCTTCCTTTTCCTCCAAGGTGAAAAAATCTTGGTTGACTGACGCGGAGCTATGGAAGCCGCCAACAGGGTAATTACCTCGTGGAGGTTCCTCTGATTGGAGGATCTTGATTGCCTGAGGGCCATACATAAATAAGTCAGGTAACGCAGTTTGTCTGATGCAATTTGAATTTCTGACATACCTCTTGCTGGATGAATGTGGCCCAAGCTTCTCAGCCAGACGGTGTCTTTTTTATTTCGTGGCCAATCACGTCAACCAACGCCATGGTGGAATTGATCCCCTTAGGTTGTGCCCAATGTCGTCGCAGGTAGGATACCTTGGGTTCAGCCGAAATAACAAATGCATGGATGAATTCTTTTGGGGACAGTTTTGTTTTCAGACTATGCCATTTTGTTGCAGATATAAAGTATGTTCTGGTCCAAGACAGAGATATCTCCTCCCATTTTTTTGGCGATTGGTTGATTGGGAGCTGGTAAGACACGGTTCTTCTCCGTAGAGGGCGAGAGAGAGTGAGAGTGAGAGCTGCGGTGAGAGCTGTAGATTGGATTGCAAATAACGGTCATGTCGAAACCACCTGCAAGTGAATGGTTATATGTTTATAGCAAGCTGGCATAAAATACTGCCGTACAGTGTGTGCGACGCATGAACAATCACTGTATTATGCACTCAGGGCGACCAATGAAACAAGGAAACAGCAGATGATCCAATTTTCAATCAAGGATGCCAAGGGCATGGGGGCACGATAGGCACCCAGTTTTGACCCTGAGGTAGGCACAAATGAAGCCTTTCTAATGCTCCATGGGCGCGCAGATTGCTTGGGAGGATGAGTCTCAGGGGGGGAAGGCAAATTTCTCCCACCAAAAGGCCAAATCCTTCCAGGCCAAATATGCGACATTACTGGCAAGCCCCTCCTTCGGAGGCCTCGCAGGGCGAGGGGCGCTTCGCGCCGGCCTGGCAATACCCGGCCCCTCCGACAAGGAGGGGCTTGTGTTAAGCTAGAGTAGCACCACAAGGTCTTGAAACCTTGGATGCAGCTGTGCTCTATCACGCATGTCCCCCCCGTCAACCTCAATAGTCCCACCCTGTCGACCTCCACCACCCACCTCCGGCCAGTTCCATTTCGCCTCCACACCCTACACGCAGCACCCTGCACGCTGGTACTGTAGGTACGCCAATGCCCCCTAACCCATTCACCTCAAACCCGGCTGATGAATGCATTGAAAGTCCACAGAAAAATCACTTCCCAATCACTGTAATGGTGTTTCACTACTACGCTCCCGCCACCAAAGTGGCCGTTATTCGAATGGCCCACCAAAATTACTCCCTTGACAATATCCACCAAGCCCTTGGTGAACAGTTTTCGACCCAATCTTTCAAGCGGTGGAATCAACTGTACAGTCTCACTCAGAGAGTCATAGGCGAAGTTTTCGACCCAATCTTTCAAGCGGTGGAATCAACTGTACAGTCTCACTCAGAGAGTCATGCGAGCGACCCAGCCCAATACGACCCCCGCGGGGCCGTGAGCCAACTCACGACTGAAGACCGAGCATTCATGCTTGAACTTATCAGAACGCAACCCGGTCTATTCTTGGACGAGATCCGCAAACACCTATACAATGAATCCAGGGTCCTCCTCAGTGAGAGTGCAATTCATTGGAACCTCGTGGACAAGATGGAAATAACTCTCAAAAAGGCAAATACTGTGAACATCCAAAAGAGCCTCCGAGAGAAATTTGCCTGGGTGGAAAAAATGGACACAGTACCGGCCAAATTCTTGGTTTTCACTGGTGTGTGAGACCCTCCTTCATTTCAATTTGATGATTGAAGATGTCTGACTGATTCCTCCTTGGACGGACTGAAAGATGAATCTGGAATCTGCTCTCGCGACTTACTCCGCACGTTCAGCCAATCCAAACGTAACCGCCAAGCCAATCAATTCATTATGGAACAGAATCCAAAAAGGTACAGCTTGCTCCCTGCCATCAGCTACGGCGGTCTTCTGGCGCTTAGTGTGCTGGAGAATAGTGTCAAAGGCAAACACTTTGAACATTTTATCAAGTACAGAGTGGTAAGCAGTTTTCCTCCATTTCCTTCCAAATTGCTCCGCAATTACTCATAGGATGTTTTGGTTTATCCTTTATAATCAGCTTCCTCGGATGAACTGCTATCCGAATTTCAATTCAATACTTGTGATGGATAACGCTTGGATCCATCGCACCCGCAAGATCCAGAGGCTGTGTCGGGAAGCCGGGGTGAGGTTGGTATACCTCCCACCTTATTGCCCTGAGCTCAACCCAATTGAACTCTGCTTCTTGCAAGTCAAATCCTACATGCAACGAACTCAGCTCCTCGTGCACAACCGTGATACTATGTGGGCTATCCGACGCGCAACACACCGGGTGGTCACCTCTGACCTGTGCCATTCACTTTACTTGCACTGTGGCTATGAATGCCCAGAGGAAGATGACTCCTGAGAGTGATCGCTTCTGATTGCTTCACTTATTGTTTCTATTGCATGCTTTACTTGCTCCGTCAGATTAGTCTTCCTCTCTTTGATCTCCATAAATACTACCTTGATCTCTCTATCTCCATGTAATTTCATTTTTTCTCTGTTGGGCATCTCTGTGAAATGTCTTTTTGGGATTCATCCGCATTGATTGATCCATTTCATACCTAACCTCAATTTGGAATTTTATTCAACATTTTTAACTTCTTCTGCAAGAAGAAAATAGTCAAGTCGTGACTTGAGTAGATAAAATGATAACATAGCTAGAAACAAAGGATCTTACTGAACACCAGGAACAACAGGCACAAGGGCAGTTGATATACGACTTGGTGACTAGCAGGTACGAGATAAGACCAAAAAAAAAGTATTGTTGAGATCATCCAATTTTCAAAGTAGATAACATTATAACAGCGGCTTATCACTGAACAGCAGGAATCCCAGGGACTGACAGACATTGCGAGACAGAGTAGACAGACATTGCGAGACAGAGTAGACAGACATTGCAAGACAGAGTAGGTGGGTAGACAGACATTGCAAGACAGAGTAGGTGGGGTAAGGTAAAAGTACACCAGAAGAGACGGGGAGTGTGATCATGCTTTGTGTGCACGCTTCTTCTTGCGTAATATCTTGGCCACACCATCACAATCTTCCAACATCTTATTGGAAAGATTGGCAATAGTACGGCCTGTGCGGGGATCAACAACCTGTATTTTGGTTGGACTGTTGGGAGCGGTTGATGTGTGCCGTTCACAATAGGACAGGTGACCATTGCCGTTGTTGCGCAGGGCATAAAATTGGACCCTCTTGCTAGGGGGGGTGACATCGCTTCTTTTGGCATTTGCATTTGGGGAGACAACTTCATCCTGCAGGGTAATACATTTCATGAGGATGGGTATTCCTCAATATCAGGTGTGTCAAACTCACCAAATCAATGGCCATTGGGGCAGTGCGTCCCATCTCTAAACTGGCAGTATAACGGGCCTAGCAAAGCAATCATGACATGCATAAATTAGAAACAATTCCCATGGATGAAACAGAACCAAGCAGATAGAAAGGCTCACTGCATCATTTGGTGTGAGGCCACGCGGATGGAGATCCTTGATATGCAAGCGCAAGACATTCAAGGCCTGTCAAAATATCAATCAGGTTAGCTCATTACCTTCAAAGGTATGGTCTAGTGCACTGGTGACTTACATTATGAGGTTCTGCCATGACAACTCGGATCGTAATCTCACGGGGGTAAGCGTCGTAAGCCCGCGTGGCAAAATCGATAAATTGTAAGTGGTCGAGGATTTGAATGCCATCTCCATTGTGGCCGCCGTATTGATTATTGCCTTCAATACAAGCAAACCAAGATGTCTTGTCTTGATCGCGGGCACGGTTGAGGTAATCTTTGAGAGTAGGGTGGCCACTGGCAATGTGCTCCAAGACGTTATCTTTGCACTCCTCCCAAGTGATAGCTTGGAGGTCAATATTTAAAGGGGAGGGATAAGGGCCCGGAGCAATTAATCGCCATTGGGGGCCGTTGCCATTCCATCAATTGTTGTGGGTTAAGATGAGGACTTGGGCAAAGAGGCGATAGTCTATGGCCACGGGAACAAAACGAGGAGGGCGCGTGATGGGTTTCTTGCTTGCCTCCTCCACAGTACGTGGAAGAGGCTCCTGATCACTGGAGGAATTGTGATGAGGGGGGGATGGGATGGGCTTCTTGCTCGCTGCCTCCACGGTACCTGGGAGAGGCGTGGCAACATGTTGAGTGGGGGATGGGGAGGGGGTGGAGTGATGGGAGCTATCGGAATTATCAGCCATTCTGTTGGAGGTAGGCTCAAGGGATGACTGACAAGACCAAAACGGTCCAGGGAGCTGGCCTTATATGGCCAAGCACTGCCAGAGGAGGGCAAGTGGGCCCTGCTTGCAAAATCCATCTGTAGCATGCCATTGGTGACTTGAGATACGCATATCAGCAAATGTCGGATGGAAGATATGGTGTGGTTATCGTGGTTGCCAGGTACAAGTCACAAAGCCAATAATGAGTGGACCAAGGGCGCAATATATCTCCCTGAACCTCTATGAGGTTAAGGTTTGCGTTTTCCGATATGCATGTCCTACATGCTGTTCATTTCTCGGACAGTGAAACCAAAAGAGAGGAACTCGGGAGACATAACATATTGATTGCATTTTGTGAGACAGTGGATCACAAGCGGCATGAGGTAATGAGAAGTCAGCCGAGCGAGTTGGAGTCACAAAGGAAAAGATGAAGACAAAAGAGACAATCACAATATGATATCACGTGTGATATCGTATCAGAATTGATAAGTAAAGGATCAAGGATATCGACCCCAATATCAAAACACTAATTGATGGAGGAAGAAGATTTGAGATGTCTTTTGTATTTGCCGACGGAGGAGCGCAACTTGGCAATAGTTCCGATCTTGAGTCCAATGGAGAGAAGGTTCTCTTGGCTGAAGTGAGGGGGTTTAAAGAGGTGATACTTGTCGATGTCGTTTGTCAATAATATTTCTAGTATCACACTTTTATTTTCCATGATCCCCGCAAAGTCAAGGTACGCAGACATTGTCCCTTGGCCGGATTTGTCATCAGAGGAGGCCGGAGATGGGGCTTGGCATGCCAAAAGATCGTCACCACGAGTTGCACCCTGGGCCAACACTTGAGCTTGCGCAACAGCTGTGGCAATAGCCACCAGTTGCGAGTTATCGAGGGGAGCGGCATTTGCGGCCGTGCCGGTGCTGTTTTTTGAGGGCAACTTTTTGCGAGTTTTGTATTTCAAGCTTGACGGTGGTGATTCAACACTGACACCGGGGGTTTTCTTGAGCTAAAGGAAAGAACATCAGCAAGCTGCATAGTCAGTCATGACATTTATCCTATTATCCTACAACAACTCACCAACGCCTTTCCCCAGGTATCTACAGCATCGCCAGTGAGGACTATGTATTGCTCGGAATCCGTGGGATGGGGAAAACATGGGAGCTTGTGGTCGTATTCCCCAAGCGTGCCCCATTTGTTATAGATTTCATCAATGTAGATTTCAAGATCCTCATAGTCCTCGCAACTTGAATTCTCCTAGATGAATGCACAAGAACATCAGCGAAGGAAGCAGAGGATGGATGACCGACCAGAAAAATAGCGCAAAACAATGTACCTCATCAGAAGCTCCGGGTCAAGACAAAGACGCAATCCGGGAAGATTCTGCGCAAAGCGACATGGCCAGTAAGGCCTCTTTGTGAGCAAGTTGCTCCTTGACCTGAGGATTTTCCATTGTGAGGACAATGCCACCCCGCTTGGCTCGGACTTCAATGATTGTTTGAATCGAGTTCTGAAAGTCCCTGTCGGATGAGATTGATACTGGGGTGGCTTTGGGGTAATCCTCGTTGCGCAAAATGTACGCACTCCAGGTGATTGTTGGGGGGTCAGATTTGCTGCCTTCTTCAATCTTAGCCGGCATAGTACTGAAAGACTTGCCACTTTCCAACCTGACCATCTTTTGGAAGGTAGTCCAGTCGATACAAGCCGTGTCAAATGAGATCGCCGAGTTCTTAATGCTTTTATAAGCGTTCCATTTGATTCAACCTTTTTTCGTCTTGGTCTGTCGCTTTTCCGGGCTGAAGATGGTGAAGGTAACTACACATATGAAGTTCGTTGGGGCGCCCTTGGAGGATGCTGAAGGTGTGGTAGTTGTGCCGCCGCATTGAGAAGCTGATGGAGTGGTGAACGAGATATCAGGGCTTGGCGAGTCGTGCATTTCCGGGGCTATTTCTGAAGTGGTGCCGGTGATCTGCAAGGCACTTGGCGATACAAATCCCTGAATTGTACTAGTGTTGGAAAACATTGACAGGGGTGAGTAAAAGGTGAAGGCCATTGGCAATGAAGGAATTTGTCAAATTTGGAGGGTGAGGAGGGGGGATGAAGGGATGTGGACGGACTGAACTGACCTGTTCACCTGCTATGCGACCCACGCCCATTGGCCCATTGCGTCGTTCGAATAGTCGTGCCATGGTAGGGTGGCTTGACGGAGGTAGCCATGGGGCAATTTGCGATTGTGTTCATTTTGATGACTGCGGTAGTGGTGCTACGCATGACAAAATTGTGTGCTTTGCCTTTGCGCATCCGGATTTTCCGCTGCGCAGCTAAAACTCAATTTATACTTTATGCGTTCCTGAAACAAAAAAATTTGGTCGAAAAGACCAAGCTTTCTTCAAAGACAATATTTATTTATTTATTTAATATAAATAGTCAACTTGTACCACTGCAACATGGTTGACACCGGCAGACTCTGGTGAGCACATATTTATTAAATAAATCTGATTCTCAGCAGAAGCCAACCGGGGGGACTGACAGACGCGCGTCAGGATCATAGGGACCACCAGCCTGATCAGCTTCATCGCCTACTCCCACAGATCTTCATCATCGTCCCGCTCTTCCACCATCCTGCCACCAACCGGGACTGTCTACGCTTGCTCGCTCCCTTCAACCTGCTCGTCGTCTTGCTCTTCACACACTACTTTCTCTGCATCACCACCCATCCCGGAAGAGTCCCGAAAGACTGGGTTTGCACACAGTTTCTCTGCACTCCGTCTACTCTGAACCCAACAAGGTTCCATTTAATGCGTTCTTTCTGGCTACACTTGTTGTACAGGATCCCGCCACGTTAATCGAGGCCAAGGAGCCCGACCCTGCCAGGAGACTCTTGATCGGCCAGCTCCGCTTCTGCAGGGCCTGCAAGCTCTCCAAACCGCCCCGCGCTCACCATTGCAGGACGTGTAAAAGGTAGCCGGGCTCTCTGTCTTTTTTTTGGGGGGGGGAGGGCTTTCATAATTTGGTGATTGATTCAAAAATTGCTTTTTTTTTGTTTTAGATGTGTGCTTAAAATGGACCACCACGTTCGTCTGTCCCCTGTTCCTCACCAGCACGTTGCAAGAAACATAAGCCGCATTGCACACGCACCCTGATCATTGACTCTCGCCCGAGGCTCATGGACCAAGAAACAAGAAAACTAACCATGCCCGAACATGCCTATTTTCTTTTCTTTTCTTGACGGGAAATATGTGTCGAAAAAAAAAAGATAGTGTCCATGGGTGAACAACTGCGTAGGATACCACAACTACGGCCATTTTTTGCGCTTTCTGGGCTTTGTCAATCTGGCCTGTTGGTACCACATATGGATGATTAGCAAGCGCGTGTTTGGTGAATATGCTTACGGGGTATATATCCCTACTCCCTCTCTCCTTCTCTCTCTCTATTTTCCCCATGAATGGAACAGTTACATATGTTGTGTTGGGAGACGGAATGCTGACCCCGCAACATCTTTTTTGTTTCCCTCCCCTCCGGCACTCCCAACAGCCCGAGCCGAGTAAGACGGAGATGATCTTCCTGGTGCTCAACTACGTGGCCTGTCTGCCGGTGATTCTGGCGGTGGGGGTGTTTAGTGTATACCATCTGTGGGCCGTACTGACGAACACGACGACGATCGAGGGGTGGGAGAAGGAGAAAGCGCGAGAGCTGCGCAGGAAAGGGAGGATCCAGAGTGTACATTCTATCCGCTTTTTTTTTTCTATGCGGGCCTTTTGCTGCCTGCATTTGTGGGCAGGGATTGGTTGACCACACACATCCATCGATCCAGTTCTCGTATCCCTTCTCGCTAGGCTTGTATCGTAACCTCCAGGCCGTCCTCGGGCCCAACCCGTTGTTGTGGTGGCTCCCCCAACGGATGCGTGGGGATGGCCTACAGTATCCTACTGCGTCGACGATTGGTGAGCTAGCTCGCTGGGTCATGTTTTCATATTTGATTATTTGTAAACGTGTGTTTTCTAAGGGATGTATTTGACTTGGTTTGTTTTCTAGATCCGTTGGAGCAGTACTTGTGGCCCCCACGAGACCTGTTCACTCGCCGCGCGCCACAGCTGCGCAGGCGGACGTTCGAGATGGAGGCGTTTACGTACGGCGAGGGGCAGCTGAATCCGTCGCTTATCCGGGCGGCTCGAGGCGCGTTCCGCACCGGACGGTGTCGCCGTACCATGTGGACTACGAGCAGGAGAATGATCTGGAGGATGACGAGATGGATCCCGATGGCGTGGTGCACGGGCATCAAGTCACCGAGTCGGATGATGATGATGACGAGGATGAGCCGTTGAGCACTCTCGTTGCGCGTCGACATCCCAGCAGTTCCCTTGTCGGTGAGGAGCGCAGGCGACTCGTCAGACGAGGGAGCGAGGGTTTCGAGGTCAAGCCTGCCCCCAGTTGGCGAGTGACGCCTCCCCCGGATATCAGGGACGACGGGCATACAGCGGACGGGTGGTTGTTGGAGGCAGCGAAGGGTCTGATGGGTGGGATTGACGTCCACCCCTATACCCATCAGCTTGAGGTAATTCCTGCCAAGCTGTCTCTCTTTTCTTTTTATTTATTTAACACAAAGGACTCGTGTACCAACAGATGGGCAAGGAGGAGTTGCAAGGTCAATGCACATCAGCCTGGGAACCATGAAGGGATGTCAATAGTGGTGGCTCTGTACCACGGCGTTTAGGAAAGTGCATTTCATCAAACTTGGATGGGCACTCAACCTGCAAGCTGCTGCCGGATCCTGCCCGATCCCTGTTTTTTCAAGTACTTTTTCTTTTCAAGTTCATCTTCCACCCACGCGTGTCACACCCCACCTCTCCCTGGTGGAATCGATGATGGGTTGGCCTTGCGCCCCTTAACGCTCCTACATACGCTTCACCCCGGGCCGGCCGGCTCCCGCAACAACACCCGCCCCCTTCTGCGTGTGTCTGCCGCACAAAATCCTGATGTGATGCTTACCCAGAAAGGAGGCCTCTGTGAGCTCCGCGAACACCATGCTGCTGTGCAATGCAGTCCGGCAAAGTCGGCTGTGGGGGTCACACAGGAAGGGTCCGTCGTGCCCTAAGCTTTTTTAACTTGATGTCTCATTGAGCACGCTTTTCACGGACTATGTAGCTCAACATGTTCTTTCTTCCCTCTGTGATAAGTCTGGGCTTGGGCGGGATAGGAGATATGTATATCCTTTCCCAACACTCATAAGGCCACGGTCAGTTGTTGGGAAAAGGAGGTGTTCAAACACGATCATCATGCAGCTCCATCAATCAAGTTTCCACATGGAAACGTGGTATTCATGTTCAGCATAGAGGCCTCATTCATTATGAAGATGCCTTTTATGCATCTGGAGGTTACTTGATATTACTTGATGTATCCTTTCTTCTCTTTTGGAATTTCATCATAGGCAGTCACGGTGAGTAGAACTTGAAGTGGTGTTCAAGATGAAACAACTTTCTACCTGACGAAGGATTTCAATTTCATATATTTACAAAGCCAAAATTACCCGGCATTGAGATGAACCTCCATTCCCTGGATTGCAGGGAAATATATGTCATCTAAATAAGCGGCTCAAGTTTGTTCAACCGTGTCCTCGCTAGGAAACATGGTCGTTATAAATATCCATGCCCCGCTCGTTTACGCCTCATCGACTAAGTATTACTCTGATGTTAGCCCGAAAAGAGAGTTGTTTCTGCAGTCCTTGAATACTTTTTTTAAAAAAAAAAAACGTATATGTTGTCAAGATTGTAAGAGCTGGATATGCTCTTCACTGAACGTTGTCGAAAGGGCACGGAGGGACAAGGCTAAGAGCCTAAGAACAGTTCTAGTACCAACGTGCGGGGATGAATTACGTGAAATAGACAGGAGAGAAGGATCTCTCTTTAGTATCTACAAGTGAAAGGAAGTGGGAAAAGGAAATGAGAAGAGAAGAGAGGAAAATAGGGTACTTACCTAGACAGGAGAGAAGGATCTCTGCCGTCTAGGTAGAGGGAAAGGGTGAGACTAAATACTACTTGGGCTGTATTATCTGGACAGGCCCTTGTTAGGCCCATGAGGAAGAAGGGGCCTCACTAAGATTCCATCGGGATAATTTCTATGATTAACATAAGACTCACTCAAAGAATATTAAGGTTTGTATTTATGGAATTGAATCAGTATTTGTATCCTGGGTGTAAGCAATTGCTTCGTGCACTGCTGGGCTCAGTCTAGGTTTTTGGTTTGTAAGTTTTGATGAATTATTTCTTATGAAGCCTATTATTATTATGAGAAGGAAGAAAACAAAGGGGAGTCTATCGATGTCAGGATAAAGAAAGTAAAAAACGAGCTGTGTATATTAATGGGATTGTTCCATACGAGGCTATGTATTGGAGACAAGAACAGAGAGGAGTCTACAGTCCTATGGGTAGTCTATTCGGAAAACAACAAAGTGGAGTCTATCAATGTCAAGATTGAAAAAACAAGCTGGGTATATTAATGGTTATTCCAGATGAGTAGTCTATGAGAAAAGGAAACGAGGGAAAGTCTATCGATGCCAAGGTAAAAAAACAATCCGGGCAACTTTATATACAAGTATTAATTAGTAAGAGGACCGGAATATGTTATGAATATGAGTATGGAAAGGAAAGGAAAGTTGTTGGCTTAACGGGGTTTCCACTGTTTCCCCAGGAAAAAGCGTAAGTAGATAAGCAGATAATAACTTTATACAGCGAAAGGGAAGAAACTCCAATGAGTATTATTAGGGACAAAAAAAGTGAGTGTATTCTACCAAGCGTTGGTACTTCAGCGGGCGGGTAGCCGGGGAGGAGGAGGTACATTATCACCTTCTCTGTCTCTTGTTGGAAGGTCCAGGTTGATTATCTGGTTCATCCTCCCCCTCCTCCCCGTTGTCGTCACCACCTTGGGGGTCATTCGGAGGTTGATTGGCGGTTGCGCCATTAGGATGTTTCTTTTCGATATGGCGGTCTACGTTAGCTTGATTGTAGAATTGTTCACCACAGATGGGACATGTCGGCCTGTTCTGGCGGCCGTGGGTATCAGTCATGTGACGTTTCATGTTTTTGGCAGAGCGAAGCTCTCCACATTGCTCGCATGCGATTTTCGCCCCAGGAGCTTTACCTGGTTCTGCCTGTTTACGCTTCGTGCCCTTGCCCTTACCCTGACTGGTGTTATCAGCTGCATTAGCATTGCCACTAGTATCTGCCGGAGGAGGGATTCTAGAGGTGCTGGCCACTGTAGCTCTAGAGGTGCTGGCCACTGGGGGTCTAGAGGTGCTGGCCACTGTAGCTCTAGAGGTGCTGGCCACTGGGGGTCTAGAGGTGCTGGCCACTGGAGCACGGCGACTGCTGTCGGCCGAAGGGGGGAGTCCAGAGGTGCTGGCCACCGGAGCAGGGCGACTCCTGCCCTTCCCCTTATCCTTACGGGTGTTGCCAGTTGGAGGGGGAAGTTGGGAGGTGTTGGGCACTGGAGCATGGCCGCCAATGGCTGTTCGTGGTAGGTGGAACCTGGGAGCCGGCTGGAACTGGGGAGCAGGCAGTGGAATAGGAGCTGGGACAGGTCGATTCAAAACTAGAATGTCAGCATGCTCCGTCGTCTGGATGACAGGAGCTGGGACAGGTGCAGGTGCTGTTTGCCCGGCAGGTGCCCGTTGGATGGTGGGTGCACTGCCTTGGGGTGGATTGTTGGCAATGTCCTCAAACTGTTCGCCGTCTTGCAAGAGAGTATGGATGTCTGGGTGGTGCAGCCTAATGTGGCGGCCCGGATATGTAATTTGACGACCAGGACAAAATCGGCACGCGTGGCTGACCCCTTGGTGTTTGGTCTTCATGTGGCGCCCCATGCCATCTTCCCGCAAGGGCTTGCCGCATGTCGGGCAGTATCCTAACCGACGTTGAATTGTCTTTCTCTCAGAAGGCTCTCCTTGAGCGGGCGCCGGGATCTCCTCTTGAGGGGGTGCTGGGATGGTGGATGTGGACTGTGCTGTGGCGCCAGCTGGCGGGTTAGCAGCAGAGTTGGCAGCAGAGTTGGCAGCAGAGTTAGCAGGGAGTTCCGTACGCGGCGCCGGTAGGGCACCTTGGTCTTGCAGCACATCGTCAGTTTGGCCGGTTGCGGAGGTGCTACGCGCTATTCTCTGGGCGGTAGGGCGCAGAGGGCGGTGATGCTGAATGAACAGGTTAGAATAAGATCTAGGCTGACGATTCGGCACTGGCTCACGATCAGTACGCGCAGTGCGCTGATCAGCAGGTGGAGGGAGTAAGCCTGGCCGTGAGGTAGGTGCGGGAGTACCAGCTCCGGGCGCAGCTGGGCGAGGCAAAGCTAAGGCAGGTGCTCCAGGTGTAGAAGTACCAACCCTCGTCGCACTTGGGCGAGAGGGCAAAGCTAGGGGAGGACCTGCACGCCATACTGGTGCTGCTGGAGCTGGAGCTGGAGCCACATCGTCATCTGAGCCTGCGAAGAGGGAACCATCGCTATCTGACCCTCCTCGCTCGGGGCGTTCACCATCTGGAGGAGGCACGTCGAAGCTTGGAGCCCGAGAGAAGTCGGGCTCGTTTGGCTCATCTTGGCCAAGTGCTGGCAAAGCAGGAGGAGGGACTGGCACAGCCTCGCCAGATGCCGGGGCAAATGTAGATACGGCCGGTAGAGCTGCACCACGGGGTGAAGCTTGTTGGCCTGTAAAATCTAATAAACCGAGTTCGGGGAACAGGTCTGTATTTCCTAGCTGCGGCTGAGCAGAATCGTATTGAGTCTCTAGAAAATTCATCATCATTGTAAAAGAATCGGGATCCATAGGCACAGTTCCAGTCTGGTTAACATTTGGTTGATCTGCAGTCTCATCAACAACTATTCGAGGTACTGCTGTGCTTGCAGCGGGTCTTTCAGGTGATGGAATGTCCAGGAAAGGTTCCACATCCATCTCCGTGTCCACATCGAAGAGATTTTGATTTTCCGGTCGAGCTCCAATTGTCGGTTGAGCTTGAAATTCCGGTTGCGCTTCGTGTTCCGGTTGCGCTTCAAATTCCGGTTGAGCTTGGATTTCCGGTTCGGCTTCTTGACCCTCACCGTTGGCCGGAGGGTTCTGTCCAGATGGTGAGTTAAAATCACTAAGAAGCAAATGCCACTGCGTCGGCTGAGTCCCAGAGTCAATGTCAATCCCTAATTCTCGAGCTGCACTTTCCGGATCCCAAGGGGGCGAATCGGCATTGGCATTCTGAGTGGATGATCCCACCGTGACACCACCGGCTTCATTGGTGGCTGGTCCGCCGAAGACAGAGTCCCAAAATTGAGCAGTAGATTCCGAGGCGGGGTCATTGGCTCCCACCAAGCGGTCGCGGCGCCACGTAGGCGGATCGGTGGTATTATCCAACATTGGCGCTAGTTCCTCCATGATGACTCCTTCTTGCCCAGCCTCCCAAGGATAGAATCTCGAAAGAATATCTCGAGCTTCCTCGGGCCACTCATGCTCGGCGAGTAAGCTTGTGAGTTGGTCTGCTGAACGTCCAGACTGCTGCCAGAGAGGCACAAGAGCGCTACCGCCCGGAAGAGACGGGCCACTAGAACCAGGAAGCCCGTCAAGGGGATTCGCCTGGGAGGGCACAGAAGAAAAATTGGGATCGGTAACGATTGGGGTACTAGTGTAAAGTGCGAGTAGGGAAGAGAGAGTATGTGAGGATCCAGGTGCGGCTTGCCGGCCATTTCCTGACTGGTTGGTAGAGTCACGCTGATGATCCATTTAGGCCTCGAAGGGAGTAAGTTTTTGCTGTTTTTTCTTTTCTTTTTTTTTTTTTGACACAAAGTGTGTAAGCTTTAGTGGTAAGAGATTGTAATGGTGTTTGGTGGAGCTGAGCCTGGGAGGTGATGGGGATTGCTGCCGAAAGGTCCTCAGCACCGACTTTATACTTGTGAGCAACCCAAGGAATCAGTCACCAAGAAGAGTGCTCTCAAAAGGAGACGCGTCCGCCGCCTAGCAGAAAGCATTGGACACATGGACAAATGGAGCGGCTCAAAGTTCGTGGCTTTTGACTGGGCTTTGCTTAAGAAAGACTGATTCTTTAGCTAGGGAATGCGCAAATTCTTCATTCTGGCCCTAGAATGACTTTTCATCCTGGTGGTATACCAGTGATGTTGTTCTCGGTGAGCTTTTGGATACGATCACACATGCGATTACAACTTGCGAGGCTGGGTGAAAGCAATTCTCAAAAGATTTCGATGGAAATGTCTTTTGCTATTGGAACAGATAGTACTGCACACACAGTTGAGTAAAGCAGTCTTTTGTTTTCCTGGCTCCCTCTGGGCTCTAGCGCAATTGTCCACACCCGTTCCAGTCGCGTGGTAAGCGCCCTTACGAACTAGACACCAAGTCCCTCTCGCGATGCGCGAAGCGCGAGGAGTTGTGAGTCCCCATAGGGGCTGTGTTAAGCCACAGGCCCATTGGTTGCAATAAGCAATTATCGCAGGTCAGGTCAGCGATGCTTTGTTGTCATCTGATCTGTGCCGAACGCAATATGTCTAATTTCGGCGTTCATATGGCCAGAGTCTCATCCACCTTAAGGGTGAACCCCGCGGCAACGAAGCCATCAGAGTCACTGACAGATTCATGGTCCGTCACCACCATGTTCACTGGGTCAATGAACTTGCCGCCGCTCACAGGCTGGTACTTTTTTTTACCTCTCAAGCTGCACTTTTAGCATTGTCAAGTTGTTTGGATCATAAATCTTTCTTTCCGCCCTCGCTCCTGTCCAAATGATCATGCTTGTACTTGTAGAATTTAAACTGGTTTATACATCCACCTACAACCACCCCAGATGCCAACGAAACACGCCTTTGGGTTCATTATACCGGCAGTAAGAGTAACAACACTGGTTTTAAATACACTGAAAGTGCAAAGATATCAGTTCTCATGACCTCCCAGCGGCCTCACCTTTACACGCCTTCATCCATCTCTTGTCATTCGCCCTGCGGCATCACGGAATGAAACATAAATCTTCTCGATGGCACATCTTTAGGCTGTATAACCCAGGAGTGTGTCGAAGTCAAATTGGCGAAAGTTTATGCCAACTTGATCCAGCTGACTTCTGACGGGGTTGACGTCACCTCTCAGTCGGGAGGCCAAAAGGTCGGGGAGGGTGGTTCGCCTAGCCGTCAGATTACGGTCTACAAGGTCATCATGTCACTTGCCCGCCTCCTCACGCTGGGTTGGTGGCAAATTCACTCCAGGCGCATGTGGCCCAAAAAATTGGACTCCTCACCACGCTTGAAAGCACATCAGAAGGACTCTCAATGACACATGCCATGGTACATTTCTTGTGAAAGTCAATGATCTAACTGAATACTTTCTTCATCTTGGGATTATTTTCTGGTTCAAAGAAGCAAAAAAAAACATATTTTATCTGTAGCATGTCAGAAAAAAATCAGAAGAATTTTTCAGCATGGTTCAAAAAAGGCTTTTTTAAGGGTTTTTCTGAATCTTGGCGGATGTCCCAACCCTGCTGTGAGGCCAAGTTAACAGGGTTGCCCAAGCTGCTAGGCAAGCGGAAGCCTACTTCATCTATGTCCTGGAGATGCTTGAAGACGGAAATGACATTTGATTGCTCCATTGGGTATGAATGTTGGACCCTTACGAGTTGGCCTTTCTACAGATGTGAGAGACTTGATCTTTTTGCAAAAGTCAATTTTGCATATTTTAAACTTTTTCATTCGCCCAAAGAATGGCATATGATTTCCAGATATTCCAGTAAGATCATTCATTGCAAGTATGCATGTTATTCTGTATTTTCTTTTCAAAATGTAGTACTAGCCATCACCTGTCCTAAATACATATGTCTTGAAAGAACCAAGCCGCAAAGGTATGAGTATATGTAGATCTGTAATTTGATTGGGAGATACACCAATGTAAGATTGCAAATCAAGTTTTCCAGCACAACCAGTTGACTTTTTTAGGAAGTGTGGGGTGCCTCTAGACAATGTATTGTTTGGATAGTTTTCAAGAGTACCGTTACAATTAAGTATGTCAGCTACGCAAGAATAAGAATGGGCCAGGTGGAGCCCGGGATTCAATGTATGATAGAACGGATGTCGGACTCTGTATGGTAACTCCTGAGGGGGAGGGTGGGGGATCTGGACACTGATCAAGTGGGAATGATTAGCCTTTGAGCGGCCCAAGCCAGTGCAACGCCTTTTGCAACCCGAACAAGATGCCCGGGCCAGATGGTAGCTTGCGCTTGATAGCTTTTCTCTGATCCGCGGACCAAAATTGAGGGACCAACTCCTCCACAAACATCACACTAGAGGGGGAGCCATGCGTGGATTGTGTAGTGATAGGTTGCAATCCGAATCCCGGGACCGGCGGAGACTTGAGATCCCACACCTTGACCGTAAGGTCTTCCCCCGGCATGCACACTAGGTTTCGATCCTTGGATATCGCCACCCCAAACGAGCGGTCACATCCGTTTTGTAAACCATCGAGACTCATAATCGGTGGTGATACCATATATCGCATATCGTGGAGTTTCGCATAGCTTTCAAAAAAAGAAAAGTAAAAAATCAAACCTGCATCAGCCGCTTTGTGATGCCAATATCTTTGTGATCCCTGACATTGTTCTAACTGACCCAGCGGTTCCCACGATTAGATATTGATAATCATCAATGTGCTTTATGTGATAGATTGAGCGTCCATTCAGCAATTGACTTCGACGAGACTGGCGTTTTAGAAACCCGATCGTGCAACAACAAAAAAACAGATCGACGCAAATCATGGGTTGATGAAATTAATGATGACGTTCTAGCTTTGGAGGGTTGTGATAAACTGAAATGTTTTTTTTTTTTATTTTTGGAAAAGATAAACTTACATGATCTGGCGCGCGTAAATCATATTGGATTACATTTCCTGATCGTGTGCCTAGAAGAAAATTGGACTATAACGCGTTCAATCAATGAAAAAATCCTGGGTACGGCTACGGGTATTTTTGAGGCCATGCCAGCGAGAGTAGATAGACGCAGTAAGACACAGTGGACTTACGTTGTTAATTCTTTCAATGGCAAAGATGGATGATTGCGGACTTTCAGAAACGGTAGCTTGGCGCTGATAGTCATAAACATGCAAACTTTTCTCGCCACCTAGTGTTCAAGATATTGTGGGCATTTTTAGCCAAACTGGTTTGATTTACTGATTATAAACGTAGACGCAAAAAAGCACTTTGACCCACCCATTACAAGATGTTGAGAAGTTAAGCATTGGGACCATGTTGTACTTGTGAATGAAGCGCATGGGACTAGCCGCGGAACGCCTGCATAACTAATATCATGGGTCGATGAAACAACACATCAGCAAAAGGCATTGAACACGAATGATTACATGAAGCTGCTGCTGCTGCTGCGATCATTGAGATTTCCTAACCCTGATCGGCGTGGCGTTGTGATGACACATCCAGACGTGGCAGCAAAACTAGAGAACCGTTGAGTAAAAGGACAGGGGAGAACGATCTTGGTTAACAATTACAAGCACACCAAACATTTTGCAAGATCATGAAGGCTCACGAGGTAACACCTGAGTTAGATGCGATTGAGGTTAGCGGCTGAAAAAAATAATATTCAACAGGTTAGTTTTCACAAGTGACGGTGGCTTCAAGGTGCAAGATAGGCGTCCAACTTACTTCTACTGTTCCGCTGGTTATACACGGTGATAACTCCACGGGAGCCCATCTAAAGGGTAAGTGGACATGAAACAAATCCTCAATTTCGCACATGAGGACCTCGCTATAGGTGGTTCCCACTATGATGACTCGACCGGATTCACCACCTTCGAACTGGGCTAATGTGACAGCGGAGATTTCGCCAATCATGTTATTAACTCTTGGAGAGGGAAAAGAGACGTGAGCGTGTCGCGCGAATGCCGAGCAGGCTTGCCCGTATAAAGTGCTATATATCACGCGAGACAGCCAAGGTCAACATGCACCCAATGTCAGCGGTTGCAACTCCTCATAGCAAGTAGTACTCCTAGAGTCTTTTTCATTCACAATAAATTGTATGATAGCCTATAGCATCACATACTTTGTTAGATGTCTCGATCGCTTGAACTCAGAACCTGGATCGGTTTCTGGGTTGAATTCTGGCCTGATAGACGGGCGGGCAGTTGGGCGTGTAAACTTGAAAGCCGGGGGGGCATCTTGACTAGCAGAGGTTATGATACCAGTACTAGTCCCGATCTCGGGGAGTTGTCTCGGGCGAGATGAAGATATCTTAAAGAAACGGTTCTGGACAGGGTCGTACTCGTATCCATGGACGGCTTGAGGGACTTGGTTGGAGCTGGATGCGCTCATTCAAGAAATGCAGACTAATGGTAGGAGTTTAGCGAGAGCAGGCGTGTTCAGCAGCAGGCCGATGGTGTGGTGTTGCGGGAGTAGATCGTGTTGATTGCGTGTCTCCCATCGCGTGCGGCCACTTTCTTCGTGTCTGTTTTATGTTTAGCGTAGACAAATTGAATTCGAATGGGAAGTGCTGCAAAGAAAGGAGACCCTCGCCGCATTCTCATCTGCGGCACAGCACTCCAACAAACTCGCCAATCCCTTCTCTTCACTGATTTCAATGGCAAAACACAAGATGAGCAAATCAAAGTCCCCGTTGAAATGTTACGAAAAATAGCCGGCTAGATTGCGTTCATCAAGGACAGTCCTATCGGATAATGTCAGATTATGTCAAAATTAACAAATCAATAAGAGGATGATGATACGCTAAATTGTTCGAAGACCTCGGTCAAAGTTTTCCCTTCAATCGAAGCAATCTGCAACCTCAAGAGAAAACACACATCAAGAAACGTGGTGTCAAGTTAAGCCAACCGCAATATCTTTGCGATCGCACTGCTCATGAGGATCTTTTCTAACTTGAGCTTACTGTCTTAATGATGTTTTGAGTATGTTCCTGGATCAGAAGTCAATAATGAAAAGTGGAAATCAAGGAGAAAATACGGTGAATGAAAACATCCTCCGATACCCAAATCCTCAAACCCGGTTTAGTGAGATGATCAACCCGCGCGTGAGAAGTCATGCAAATATAATTCTTTTTGGTCATGGTGGTGGATACAGAGACCATCTTTGCCATTGGCCCATCAAGCAACCATCAAGCTGTGGTGAGTGCACACGGTCCAACTTGCTTGTAGAGCAGTGTGCCATGTGGAGTCTCGAGCCCATAATGTATTTGCAAAATTGGAGTCGCACATTGCCTTTATAGCCTCCACAGCGCCTTGGATGCCTTTTATCTTGATCTACAGGACCAGAGCCTCTTGGAAGAAGAGGACTTTGCAAAATCTGAACATCGGCCTTCCCCCCTTCGCAGCCCGTTCATTATGCTGTGATGATCATTTGCAAGAAGTGCCATATCCGCGCCAGCTCAGGAGCGCCATGGATTGATGATGGACTTTCACTAACCAGGTTCTCCGGTTGCATGAGAAGTTATGTGTTTGCTTTTTTGTTTTTTTTGGGCATTCATAGTTACGGAGGATGTTTTCGGTCACTGGAGAAAATAGCTGTTAGATGATGGCCTTCCGGACCATCTTTCTTCCTCTTGTTCTGGCAAGATGACAACGAGGATCTGTGGATAAGTTGAGGACTCACCTTGCAAGTAATGTACTGTTTCGGTTCCCACAAGACGTTTAAAATGCCCAATTAAAGCCCAGTGTATTTACTCGGTCATGCCCATGTGATTCTGATGTTGAATCGCTTCTTGTAGTTCTTTGATCCTTCGTGAATCATGTTCGCTTGATCCTGTATGACCGATTTCTTGCATGTCCAGTGTTGCTGCGTTCATCCCCTCTGTTACCCAATTGACCAAGGATAAAAGAATAGAAAAGGTAGTTTGATGGAAGTCTAAGTGGTTCTTGTTGGATTCTCTCCATGGTCAACAGAGTCAGAGTCAGCTCGAAAGTGAGACTGTGCCTCACTGAAAAACTCGTCTTGATCCACAAATCCTACTCTAGGCTTCTCCTTTGCGTCAACAACCGAAGAAGCAGCAGCTCAGAACTGAGTGGGGCTTGGTTGACCCAAAGGATGTTAGTCGCTTGGTCTTCTAGCAAGTCACCCTATCCCATTCCCCTCCCAGTGCGAAGTGAGGATGACAAGTATCAGAAATAAAATACAAGCGGCTGGGCATCAAACAGCCCCAATACAAATACAAGTACACAGTGATGTTTGCAAGCGCTTCACACTTGATACCATCACAGCAACATTTCTCACGATGGGTTGAATCAATTTACATACATAGAGACATACTCGTAGCCAAATACTAACAGTGAAACTGTTTCGCATACAAAGGGATCGACAGAACAAAACTTACACTTGCGTTGATTAGAAATACATTGTAATAACCCCTTTTACCAAGAATTTCAGACTGCCAGCGTGTTTCTTTACCAACATGAGTCTGTTTGGTTATCAACCATTAAAGCTACAAGTTTCTTTCGTGAGGTAAGCTGGGTAAGGTGAAATTTATCAATTCAAAGGGAAGAATCAAGAGATCAATCAACAACAACGTTCCTCCAGAGAATTCAAGAACATGATGGAAAAGGAACGAGGTCAATAAATTAATGAAACAGGACGAACAGGAAAGGGACTTCCAAGATTTTGAAGATCTCCTCCTCAGTTTTCGAGGCGACCATAGTGGTGGGAGGGCGAGAATGATTAAACTCATTTGTGATCGAAGGAGTGAGCAAATCATTGAATTTTGAATGGAAGGCAGACGGGGAGCTTTTGAACAATCCTTGTTGGGTCAAGGTATATCCCATATGTCTTGCTTTCAGCCTGAGTGAGCGATTGAATATTTCGTTGCCTGTTCCCGGATCAAGAAACAAATTTGGAAAGTGAACCATTGCACCTTATCAGGACAAGGACGTGTAACGAGATCAAGAATTTTTTTTTTTTCAAAAATCCACGATTGTATATGGTTGGAACCCCAGGCGAAACTATTCACTTACCTGTAAAATAGATTAATGCGGCACCGAGCTGATTACAAGGGACCCCTCGCAAATCTAGGATATAATAATGACGAAAGAATTGAAGTTTAAGCCATGAACAATCTAACCGATCTGAATCATGAAAAGAGTCTTGTAAACAGATGTTGAAATAACTCTTACAAAGTCTCCTCTGTTTAGAGAAACCAGGTTGATTTATAGCGCATAAACACAACAAAACCATCGGATTGTTTTTTTCCGCTTTTTTCCCGGTTGAGAGTTCGTGGGTGATCAAGCCATCTTTCTTGAGTTGCACGTATAAGCGCAACATGGAATCGTGGTACGTTATACCATCGGGCCCGGGGTCTTCTCTTGTTAAGATGACTGTCAGAGGGAACAGAGAAACACAAGCAGGCGTATCCATTACCCTTCTCTGAAACGCACTTGTTACAAGAAAAGGCGATGAGAATGCCTGGTTGAATGGATTTACTATGAATATCTTCACAGCTTTCTTCACCTCGACGAAAAGATCCCACGAGAAATAGTTTCAACTGCGAATCGACTTGAATGGCTATAGATGGCCATGAAAAAAGTATGAGAGATCCAATAGATGATATGTTAGTGACTTGGAAACCACAAATCGGCAATACCGCCATGTCGACGAGTCCATCTCTGGATCTGTGGTACCGCTTGAACGAATCCATCCCAATCATACAAAAGAAATCATATCATACCAGCTTGATTGACTTGATTAAAAATCAAGTCGGCTTCTTTCCTAGGTACTCGTTCTTGAAGATCGTCAAAAAATCTGTTGAGTGATTAATGAAGAAAAGCCGAGCATACATTGAGCAAGGAGGATCAGATGAAGATGGGCTTCTAAACGGACGCAAAGGGCGTGACCTTAAGCCGAGTTCCTGAGCGGGAGAGAGCACAATCCCATCTTTCCGATCACGTACATCACCGAGTGTTCGGAGGCCCTTGCTATACCATTTATGAGCCAAATGATCATCAACACCTGGACGAATATCTTTTTATCAGCTATCAATTCTTCAGCTGTTGAGATCATCTGATCAGTTGTTCGAGGGCTTTCAAAGTGCGGTAATCGAAAAAAAAAGGAATCCTGACCGTAAATTCCTTTGAATAGTGTACGGCAGACATCTTGGTCGGTCGCGAGCTGCAATCTTCGATGTGTATTTGTATTGGCAATCTCTAGAATCTGATGTTTTTTATCCAGTTCATTTTTTCGGTGGAGGAGAAAGGGCATCAATTTCAGTCAAGAATGTGAAAAGGAAGAAAAAAAAAAAAACCGGTTGGATACTTTCCAGGTGTTCGAGGAACCGAGTGAAAATTTGATCAGGGTTAGAAAAAAGTCGTGAATTACCTTTTGTGCCATTTTAGGTCCAATACCTTCAAGTTTGCGTAGCATGTCAATCTGGACAACAAAATTTGGTGACCATCCAAGAAAACGATGTCCGGAAGGAATTCATGATTAAGATCAGTCGTCCTGAAGGATTCGAGAATCATGGGTTTTTATCAAGTCGGCACTTCTCTTACATCATCAAGCTGTTCAATGGGAACAAACAAGTCATTGTTGGTTCGATGTTCCCTGCACTGGTCAGTAGAGCTACATGATTGCCTGTATGCAATGTAGTGAGTGACGCTCACCCGCTTAGTTTGAGCTCTCAGTATATTGACGGCCTTTCGGAATGCAAGTGTACGAAAGTTATCATTTTGACTGCTGCCATATAATTCTATAATCTTTTCTAACTGATTGAATCCGCAAAGGGAAAAAAGAAACAAATTAGCGACTCGTCAATGGATCGGCTGATCCAAAAAGAAATACATTTTGACAAATGTCTTCATTGGGCCCATTTTTCTTCGAAGTGCCACTACCAGGCCTATCACATCCAGGCCGTGTTTTACCTTTCGTCTTGCGTACAGGGATGGCTGGGATTGAGGTAACCGGATGAGCCTCCCATTCTAGCTCTTCAACTTCAGATTCATCACTCTTGAGGTGTAGGAAGATTGTCCGAATGTTAGCGAAGGTTTGTGTAAGCAATCAATCACCATTTGGGCCTGCTTACTTCCATTCCTTCGCCCAAGCGAGCCAACTGTAGTTGACTCTCCAACCCAGGAACACTCCTTTCAGTTGGTTTGGGTTTTTGCACCATTGAATGTACGTTTTGTTGTAAGGACATGGAAGTTTCGATTTCATCGTAGGAAGAGTCATTATTGTGTTCAGCTTCTGCAGATCGATTAGCGTTTTGAGACTCGGGAGACCGAATTGGGATAGGTGTCGGCGGCCGCAAGGTTTTCGACGCACGAGGTCGAATGCATGTATATTTTTCGGCAGGTATGGCACCATGAGACAGACAGCTCGTGATCCATTTGAAATCCATGATCCAAATTGGTTCCTGACCCGGAATCTTATCTATAGATGCCAGACACATTTCCTTAATCTTTTGTCTTTCTAGAGGATCATCCACCAGACTCTTGATAGCACGAAGACATGCATTCCACGATGTGCCGTCTCGAACAATTATATGGGTGACCTGTTTGGCTTTTAACTCGGGTTGAATTTGGGCACCGGCTTCAAAAAGCTTTCGCATTCTCATTCGATCAGCATCGTCAAGATTTTGTTGAATCTTCGGGTCCAAGAGGTAATAAATGCGACATCGCTTCATGAAGTCTTTGAATTTGTGTCTTTTCGGTGTTATCCTTATCGTTTGAGTCAGGAAGTCTGCCCAAATTTGAACCCTCGGGAATCGAGCTGTTCGTTCTCTTGCAGACAATTTATCGTATGCATCCAGTGTATCAATTTCTTTCGATTTAGAACCGCGCCGGGAGAGTTTCATATTTTTCATCTTGGCCAAGCTTGAAGCACTCGTTTCACTGATCGTGCGATCAAGACCAAATCTGTCGGAAATTTCTGATCGACTCTGAGCCATCCCGATAGCATTATGACTTTCATGGGCTGATGGTCTGTCGTTCTCCAAACTGACTAAGTCATGACTGAGGAATTTCTTGGCTTGTGACCGCGGGGCAATTTGATGGGTAAGACTTGATTTAGGAGACGCGATGTGAATGGAAGCTTTCTCAACTAGATGAAAACTGGAAGCGCATGTTGGTGTCTCCGTTGTAGGTGTCTCCGGTGCGAGTAAAATGCTGGGAGTCTTTGGTACGAGCAAAACCCCAGGTGTTTCTGGTGCGAGTAACGCCACAGGTGTCTCTGGTGCAAGCACCACGCGTTCAGGCCACGTCTTTTTGAGTTTCTGAGGTGAAGTAGGTTCTGAAGTGTCGGCTCGGGGAGCTGGACTTTGTGGTATGACTTCACTTATATTGTTACGTACGTCTGAGATTGAACTAGGAAGCGCTGGTGCGATGGAAGGATGAGTAGTTTGCATGTTATCAGGTCCTTCGTCTTCAACACGGATGGGCGAATTCAATTTCAAGTACTGTTCGAATGGTCCAATAGGGAGCTGCTTTTGAGCGAGACACTGAGCTACTTTTTTATCATAAGACTTTTTCCATGCGATCGAGGACTGCTGCCATTGATGTAGTTCTGTGGATTCAGAATCGAACGTGTCCGCTGGACTACTTGCAACTCTCTTCCGACTCGTGGCTAGTTCGTGATAGGATCTTTTCAGGGAGTTCTGCGAAGAATCCATCCCGAGGGAATGTTGATGGACCAAGCGAGACCAACTCGTAGGGAATATCTGGCAAGATGTCAATTAAACAATTTGGTCAGTTGGCAGGCAAAACAGGTTAAAAACCCAAACTAAAAGCAAGAGTTTGTCAGATATTTCTGGATAATATATACTTAGTGTGCCACTCACTTCTTACAACCGCGTGTCTGATTCAGAAATGTGGTACATAAATACAACATCAACCTTGGAGGATAAGACCGGGCCCCGCCACCGGACGGGTATACCCGACTCCCCGACCACTCAGTTGGAGCTCGAGGAAAAACGGGGGGCTCCCCGAACCTGATGCGCTCATATCTGCACCCCCGGCGCGCCTACGTTGGCGTCTGCTGTGTCCTGTGAATCCCATTCCACACTGGTCAGGGATTATTTTTTACAGTTCATCTCTGATGAGCTCAATCTGAACTTTCTGAAATTCTTTCCTGCTACATAGCCTGCTGTTGCGCTGGACCAAGTGGGAATAAGGAGTGTTGAAGCAATTACACATATCCGGGGGTTTGTGACAAAAAGATGGATTGTATGAGGACCCCGGAGACCCCCATATAGGTGGGTGACCAAAATGTATGAAATTTTGGCCAAAAATCACAAATGGTACTCACCAAAAAGGTATGAATGGCCATTTTTTTCATGTAGCATACTCACCTGGATGTATGAATGTTGGGTCAAGGATGAGTTTTGACCAATTTTTTCACCTATTCTCATGGCTTTCTGTGCTTTTTGAGGGCCTTAGTGGCATCAAACATCCAAGATGAATCATTTATTGCCGTATTTGGGTGACAAAATGAGATAAATCCACTTGATTGGCTCTGGAATGAGTGATCTACCCCCCGATCCCCTCCCCCGAACCCGCCCCTCGGTGGAAAGGTTCTCACAAAAAAGGTATGAATGAGCTCTGAAAATGTATGAATTTTCCCAAAATCTGAGAATTTTGGTTACCCACCCATATAGGGGGTCTCCGGGGTCCTACTGTATGCTTACTAGTCAGTTGAACACCTACCTCTCTTTTTTCATCTTCAGAGTAAGAATAAAACTCGCAGGTTCTTACTGAACCTCAGCGGAATCCATGTATGTAGAAAAATGTGTTAAGGTTTTCATAACAAATAAAACAAATAATGCACATGGTCACAATAATTCACATATTCACAATAATTCAGACGAAGTCACAATATAGGTCTGATGATACAAGTACAATAAAATAAAAATCATGAAGGTAACCTGTACCTTCCAAGATCAAGATCATGAGATAGAGAGGAAGTCGAGAGAAGCTTATGGAGGGCCAAGAAAATGAGGAACAAAGAGACTTAGAGATACACGAGGCGGTGGCGATGTTTCTCTCAGAGCTGAATCTTCGAGGTGTACCTCGACAATTCATCAGCGAATTTGTTCATGAACAGGACGTCTTCCGCGCCGAAGACGCGGAGGCGATTATCGGTGTATCCGGATAACACGAATCCACCGGATTCGAGATATGATTCTTTGCCGATCGCCAAGATGAGGGCCGATTCGCAGGGCTTTGCAGCACCGGAAGTGTGCATTTGTAAGCCCGCTTCTTCGCATTCTTTGGCCGTCGGGTTTTGGTATAACAGGCCACGTTGGGGTGCTCTCAAGGCGCGGAAGCATAAGGCCGCGTCGATCACTGGCGTCGGGAGAGGGATTTTGTACCCGGAGACGATGATGGTTTGTGCTGCTCCATTGGGTCCCGCACCAGGGCCTACAGCGGTAAGTAAAACCATCGATAGGTCCAGCGTCTGTCCAATGAGGGTGGTCGCCAGGTCGAACACTTTTCGCATCTTGGGTGTTAAGGTGGTATCGATACCTTCAAATAGACCCCCATAGCTAGCCTTGAGGGGTGATTGCACTGATGATGGGGCTCGGTAGGAGGACGGCGAAGTGGGGGCGGTGGAGAAAGAGCTGCGAGTACTATTTCCTCTCAAGAAGGATCGAGTAGGCAATGATGAGAATGTTTGGCTGATTGGAGTATCGTTCAAAACTTCGGATTCATGAGAACTATCAGCTCCCTCAGCTGAAGTTGGTGAGTTAGTGATAGCTCTTAATTGATGAGCCCAATCTTCGCGACTCGCCGAGAGGTTCTCCATCTTGTAATCCATCTTCCTCACGAACCATCTTTCAATCTCCCTGCGGGCATACTCAGATAGATAGACAAGCCTCTTTCGGTCCTCCGTGCTGAATTTCTCCCGCGGCGTAAAGTCCAAGATGCACAGAGTACCAATAGGACACGCGTTCTCCTCGGACTCGCGGGTTTTGTCTAGGTTGGGAGAAATCAGAGGGACGCCGGCGTAGAATCGAACTTTGTAATTCTGCACCAATGGCCCGTTCTCAAATCGCCAATCCTTGTGAGCATCCAGGACTGCAAAGCCCTTGCGACCACTGAGGATGGTGTGCGCACCTGTAGATGGGTGATGCGAAAAACTTAGCCTTCTTCTGACGTGCAAAAACTCATCTCAGGGAATTACTTACAAAAACTGATGTCTTTGGTAATATCTCGCAAGTCTGCAAGACCGACTTCTGCCAATCCGGATTCTGCCAAAAAAATCTGGCGAGTGTCGTCGAGAACCTGGGTAATAAAAAAAGTACAAATCAGAACCAACAGAGGAAGCCACAAGAAGGGGGGGGGGGGGGGGGGCTTACTGATAATAGGCAGAGCGAGGTGTTGAATAGCTTGCGACACTCGTTGACGATTTTCCTAAGGACAGGATGTTGCTCCAAAGTTTCAGGCGGCGGGGGTACACTTCGTCTTTCGCTCGCGGTAGCCAAGTTGTCCGAATTACTGAGGCTTGAAGCAGGGCGTTCCCA
The DNA here is from genome assembly GCA_002873125.1 of Puccinia coronata f. sp. avenae. Classification (NCBI taxonomy): domain Eukaryota; kingdom Fungi; phylum Basidiomycota; class Pucciniomycetes; order Pucciniales; family Pucciniaceae; genus Puccinia; species Puccinia coronata. The sequence continues at coordinate 74,802 of PGCI01000258.1, read as the reverse complement.
TGCAGACTCGAGACTTAAGGGAGCGGTGCCTTCTGCCAACATTTTCTCGCCGGCTTCAACTCGCCCCTTCCACTTGACCAGACCCTCTTCCGTCGTATCGTACGGCTGTCCGCCGAAGATACCCAGTCGGTTGAGCGTCAACTGACGAGATTGTTCGTTCGGAGGTTCCGGGGCTGAGAAGAAGCGAGATTCATATGCGGAGGGGGCATCACTCTCCTTCTCTGGCTCCATGGGTGGCAAGGGAGGGTTGTAAACATCGATTTCTTCCTAAAAGTATGAAGGAGGCCTCATGAGCATCAATTTTATGTCATTATCCAGTCGGACAAGATGTCGACTTACATTTGCATAATAACGGTGAAATTCCTCCCACGTCTTTGGATGACTCTCGGCGGGGCTAGAGGCAGAGATCCTTTCTTTCAAGACAGCCACCATCTTCTTCACTTGTGTCTTGGTGCCGGTCGATTTAAACTTCCATGAATTCAAGAGGGTCGCCCGTTTCTTCAAAGTATTGGTGCCAACTTTCTCAACATCGACTATTCTTTCTTCGCGCTGGATGATCTCAGTGGTGGTGACGATGTTGTTCTTCTGGCCCGTGCCATCAGATTTCGGGGTAAATGCTTTGAAAGCAATCTGCCTGAATCGGGTCAAGCGTAGCATCTTCTTGGATTTAACCACAGGTTTTGGTGGCTTGGTAGTTATTTCATCCTCACTGTCACTAACAGCAGGCGCTTGAGAGTCGAGCCAATTATCTTCGGGTTGTAATGTGAAAATTGGTCTGGTGCCTTGCTTCCAGAAATAATCTGAGGGTCTCGACTTCGCCAGATAGGCTGGCTGGCCACGCAGTGAGGTGTTGAACAATGAAGGGTAGGGAAGCTGGACTCCGGAAGGGTTGGCTACAACGCTAGACATGATAATTGAAATTGATAAGGTATTTGTGGGAGGATGGAAGCGGGGATGAATCGAACAGATGGGATGGATTCACGAAATAGAAACGCTGATGGGCAAACGCTAAAAAAAGTGCTCAATACACACCAGGTGATCAAGAGTCTTAACGCGTGAAAAGTTCAAGCAGTGTATATCCTATGGATGTTTTGGAGGATGAAAGGAGGATGGATAGAATAGATCTTTCTGGGTGATGCTGAAGAAATGGTTTGGTGTTTGTGGAATGGGGTGAGGAAAGAAGAAATGCCTCCGACCGGGCACTGATCTTTATATAGTGCAAATTGCTGGTGCGTCTGGAGAAATGTAGGGCAAAAAATGGGCACCGACAATACAGCCAAAGACTAGCAGGCCGATAGACATAGAGGGCTGGGTGTGCAGGCCAAACCGAGCTGAGCTACAGCCTTCTCCAACTCACCAGTCGCGTATGAAAAACGCACTGAAGATGAGCGGAAGGGTGTTCCTGACAAATGTGATCCATCCTGGACTAGGCTGATTCAGAAGGCTTGCCGCTGCTATTCGAATTCGCCAGAACAATTGTATCCCGTCAGGAGCATATGGCGTCCGGCCGGAACTTGTTGACTGGGCTGGCCGAGATTCACCGATCCCGCCTTTTGATTCCTCTCGAGCGAAGCGTCTCGAGCGTCCACCGCGACCTCCCCCTGCCTGCAGGACAAGCTTTTTACACCATACGCACTGGCACAACAGCATCTGACGAGAGGACCGACGGAGGCTCACCGCGCGATCAACCACAATTTACACATTTGAACCACTAGGCTTGACACCTGGTTTAATCCCAGCTTGCAGGGAACCTCCAGTCAAGGACTCAAGTGAGGCAGGTAAGACGCAAATGAATGGACACCAGTTCTACTCAAAACTCAATTCTATACAGGACCGCACCAAAACTCGATGGCTGAAATTTGGGTGGGCAACCAATCTGTCGAGCCAAAAAAAATGAAACAGATGGATATGGAAACCTACTTTCCACGAACCATCACATGTTCAAATACGGACTTGAAGGAGGGAGGCAAAAAAAGGGAATTTCATTTCGAGTCAACTTGAGGGAACGACATCGCTTATTGTGATAGAAACGACGCATATAAACAGGACACAGCACAGGCGGGACAAGTATTCAAGATCCTTCAGGTCGAGTACTTCTTATGATAAACAAAAAAAATTCTTCCGGGGATATTAGTGAACCAGCTCTAGCAAGTTTACGATCATAATACAGTGATGACCTGGGGAGGAGGATCGGCCGTATTTTCATGTTTCTTCTTCATATTGGCCACTATTTGTTTTTAATAAAGCCACATCGCAGTTCGGTATAAGGGCGCGCACAAGAGAGAAAGAAGCAGGAAGGGGAAGAAAACAAGCAACATGGGACACCCCCGTCAGTTGCGGGAACGAACAAGTGACCTACGACATAAAAATACATTGGGAGGTGTTACTGACCTTCTCTACTAAGCTTCTGCGTCGTCATGAAATCGTCAGGCCACAATTGAGCCAACTAATAAATTTCCCAAAGTAGAGCAGAGATGAGTCTCGAATAAAAGCGTATTTCAAAGAAAGAAAGAACTAAACAAAAGAAAGCAAAAGTTTAACAGATGGACTCATCCCTCACTGACCCTTAGATAAAACTGTCGCCGATTACTGGTATCCTTAAGCGTAACATTTTTATCGACAATTTTCCTACGAAACGGCCACGAAAAGAGATATATCAAGATGAGAAAGACAATCAAACAAAGAGGCAGCTCGGTCTTTGACTGACTGTGTATCTTTGATCGTCTCACATAGCTCGTCTTCCAACTTAATCATTTCGTAAATGAGCTCTCGCATCGGAGGGGTTATTTTGAACGACTTGAAAGGCGTTTTAGCTATTTTCAAGCAAGTTTCAGTATATTACATAAATAATTTTGATAACCTGGCCTGGAACTCACGAGGCTTTTCGGCGGGCTCGGCTGTGAGTGGCTCATGAGGATTTTTCATGACCGTGTCACCCAGGATGGTCGAGGCATTGGTCGGCAGTGCGCCCGAAGGCTCTTCCGTTATTTTCTCGTCATACGCTCGCTTGGCTTTTTGGTACTCGCGCATCGCTGCTTCATGATCTTCCCGGGCCGCTGGCATACCTTCCATGATTAATTCTTTGAGACGCTCGATTCGCCGGTTGATTTCCGTCTGATAGTACAACTTCCGTTGCGGCAAAATCTCCCGTTTCACATACTTCTACATCATGATGTTGATTCCCAATTATCAGGATGGTGAAACTATGGTAAAGTGTGTTCAACGATTGACTCACTTTGATGGTGAAGGTGTTGTATGGAAATAGCTGCGCCAATCGTACAAAAAAACATTCGTCGTATTCGTTCATATCCAAGGCCAATTGAGCAACCCGTAATGTCGACGGTCTCAATTCAGCTGGAAACCTTTTCGGGACGAACGGAGATACTGGAAGGACAAAAGATTGATGTAAATCAGGTGGAAAGAGGACATCCCTTCCGATAGAGCATTAACCAAATCAATTGGAAAGTGTACTTACCTGCCTCGATTTCTGCCTTGAGGCCATCAAGTGCCTCTTCTAAGGGCCGTGGCAGCGGGCCAGCTGACGTCCGCTCCGGAAGGGAACGTGCCTTGAGGTAAGGCGGCCGAACGTGCTGAGGAACTGGGTGAGAAGGACCAGCGACCGACATGAAAGACACCCCAGTTTCATGTATGGACGATTGGTTTATGTCAGAGGAAGGCTGATTGATCGCTTGGCGATCCTCGTCGTCTCCGAGGTAAATCGGGTCGTGTGGTGTTCCTGAGTGCCGCTGAGAAGTGCTAGGGCGTTGGCGGGGAGGTTGAGTGGAAGAGACCGCAGGACTCTGGCCATTCTTGGGTGTTCCTTCACTTGTGCCCGATCGAGCTTCACCATTGATGAGTTTAGGAGAATTAGAGTGAGATGGCCGGGCAGTATGGGGGGTTGGACCTACATCCACAGGATGTATAGTTCCGGAACTCGGGGCTTTCGATGTACTGGGCAGGGGCTGTGGCATGGATTTTTGCGACGGGGTGGTTGAAAGAGGAACATTTTTTGGAGGTGGTCCTGATATGGGACGAGGGGCTTCATCTCTTGATGAGGAATCATCAATCTGCATCACTTTTTTTGCTTGAGGGGCTACGGGGGGTATGGGTTTGGCCGCGGCAGAGGATGACTCGGGGACGGCCTTCGGCGGGATAGGCCGCTTGGGTTTAGATTGATCGTTGGCTGGGGGCGGGTTGCTGGGAACCTCACCCAGAGGTGGTTTTTTCGGTGCCCTGACCGTTGGTTTGCGCACTCTTGTTTGCCTGAAGGATCCAAGGAATGGTCAGAACGGTTGTTCAAGATGTGATCAACAGAACGAGTCGAGGGGATGGAATGCAGATGCTTACTTGGAATCGGATTTGAGTTCAACTGCACCGTGTGCGACGAAATACCCATCTCGAGCAGGAGGATGGTAGTACTTGGGTTCCATGATGAAAGCTTCCGAGTCATCAACGAACGGATCGTCCTTATCGTAACCTTCATCTCGTTCCTGAATTCTTTTTCGTCGACGCCGTTTCTAAAAAATGTACAAGGGGACAAGTGAGTAGTCATGTTGTTGGCGAGTTGTTGATGAGACTAGGAACTGACGGGTGGCGGAAGAGTGACATCTGTAGATGTATCTTGGTTCAACGGTTGTGCTGGGGGAGGTTGCTCTGGTTCGGGTACAGCAGATGCACCGAATGTGATTGCTGTGTCAGCTGGCAGTGTGTAGCCAGCCTCTTTTGCTAGTAAAGAGACACTCTGTTCGACCGGAGTGCTGAGCGAACGATGAGATTGTGTTGATGATGAGAAGAGAATTCTGTGGACTTCGCCGGAAGAAGAGAAGGACATACCTGATGGGGAATTTAGTGGGCAAGGGCAGAGTGAGTCGGATGGTTGGGATGGGGTCTGGTTTTTTCGGGCGAGGTTCATCCGGGTCGCTCTCCGTTGTCCCATCGTCCTCGTCATCCTCGGCCTCTTCGTTGGGAGGAGCCGAGTCGTGCTCATCGGAGTGTTCGGTGGGAATAGGGATGGGGAGGCCATCCAGTTGGGTGAGATGCCGGTCCTCAAGCTCTTCAGGAAGCTCGCTGATGTCCCGAAGTGCTTCGTCATTTTCATTATCTCCATCATGGTCCCCATCCCCATCATCCCCATCATCCTCATCATCCTCATCCTCATCGCCATCATCGGCTTGACTATCATCAACATCATGGACTGGATGGGGATGGGGATGGAGATGGAAATCGCCGTTATGGCCCGAGTCAGGAGGGAGTGGGGGAGGATGGTCGACTGAGGTATTGGGATGGCTGCCGAGGGGAGAGAGACCCAGCTTGTCCCGTGCTTGGCGTTCAAGCCTGGCAAGAAAACCAGGATCCATGAGAGAAGGGGTACTTTCGGAAGGAAATGAGCTGGGTGGAGTAGAATAGATCAAAGTAGAGCGGGAAGGCAAGTGTGGAAGAAGTTGTGTGGGGCAGTTGGTCAGGCTTTAGGAGAACATGAACAGAGATCCTTTCAAGCACATCCCAAGGACAACAACATCTTGGGCAGTCTTTGTTGTTTGTTTCTAGCTTCCTTTCTTTGTGTTACTTTTTACAATTCCATGTCCAGCCCAAGTCTTCCTTGAGGCCAGATCTTCTCCTCACCCTGATCCAAGGGCACCACCCTTCAGGATGCCGCACTCCTTCTTGGGCATCCTCTTTCATGAAGAAAGACCAAAGGGAAAGGAAAGAACAAATTGGAACCATGCCATGGCCTGCTCTGGAAAGCTTTCCTAACCAAAAAGTGACCCTGAGACCTTACTCATGAATATGCATTTGCCTGGTGGGCCGGGCACGACATGGCCAGGCTAGCCCTCACAGCGAGGCCCATGTCCACATCCCACCTGTCACATTCGGAACCGTGATGTTACATGTCAGGTGCAAGCCCCATATTAAAACCGGCAGTGCCACACCGGCAAAACAAGGTCTTCTTCTATTCCATTTTAGACTTGCACACTTGTGTGAAGGTCAAAGATAAAGAAACAAAGGAGTTGAGCCTAATTGGTTTCTCAAGTGGCAGAAGGAACTTTGTATCACAGCAATCAAAGCAATAAATGTAACTAAATTAGGAAGGAGAAGCAGAGATGAAAGAGATGAAAAGAAGCATAATGAATCTTTATGATGATGATGATATTTATTTTGATCATCTCAGCTTATTTGGAAAGGAATTTGTTGAAGTGTCAAGCGGCAGCATCATACAATAAGCCTTTCTATGTGCATGTTTCAATTTCCTTCATCATAAGAGTGCATTCCAATGACTCGAGAGAAATCATTGTGGAGACTAAAAACACCAGCACAAGAGAGAGGTCTGAAGAGGAGCCTAGGTTTAGGTCAGGGGGATAAAGCTTCCAGAAGACAGGAGCACTAAAACAAATCAATGATCACAGGATGACACGTGACGTTGCAAAGTACAAAGGGGCCTTTGTACTTTGATATGTCACTTTTAACCAAGGGATCATTGATTTGTTGTGGTGGAGGAGTCTAAGGAGGAGGAGACTTAAGCAGTGGAAACATGTGGAGTGCTTCCCTGGGGATAGAGGTTCAATTTCAAAGCTGGGGGGGGGGGGGGGACCTCCAGGCTAGATTTGGACCAACAATGACCACTGAAATAAAACTATCTCACTGGCTTGCCCAACACAGTTATTCTAGGTCTGAAAGTTTTGGTATTCAATCAGCAGCTAGGTGCTGCATGGAGTCATTTTAAAGGAAATTGAATCTTGATCAATTGAAAGTATCATTCATAACTGAGATCTAAAGAAAAATTACCTTGGGTCACTATATACAAGTGACCCCATAAAATTTTCCCCACGCATGATAGAACCATGTCCAAGTACTTCTTTTCTTGTCCTTTGTCTTCCATTTCTATCACTTTTTCATTCTTAGAAGACTGTATATCTTGACATCACCAATTTCCATTTTCTTACTCTCCCTAGGTGTCCCTTGCCTGTGTGTAGACATATATAGAACGGAGAATAATAATAGCTATGGGGAGAGAGAGACCTGAGTCACTCCTCCCTCTATATATATGTCTGGTCCTCGGCGGAGAGGCGAGTGTAACCATGGGAACCTATGTGCATAGACTTCACATACTATGTGTCGTCTATGTGTATAGGTTCCTACACTCCCCCTCTCGCCTAGACGCCAGAGACTATGTACACCTGAAAAATAAGAAGAAAGAAAATAAAAAAAACTAACAACTTAGAACAACCAAATGAGAAAAAATATCCGAGAACAATACTGAGAAACAAAACATTGAGAGACACATGCTAGAGATAAACAATACAAGAGAGATAATAGAGGGAGAGAAAACATTCATTCTTGAGGTAACACTAGGGACTGCTTCAGACGCTTGAAAACTTCCGGACCTAAGCTCTTGGTGAAAATATCCACTAGTTGATGGATTGTTGGGACCCACTTCAATTCAATCAGTTTCTTGAACAGAGCCTCGTTGGTGATATAGAAGTCTCTGTCTGTATGCCGTGTCCTCTTGTTAGATGAATCGTCCGTCGCCACGCGCACTGCTGCCTGATTGTCACAGTGGAGCACCCCAATAAAATCGCGGTTCAGAATATCCTTCAACAGATGTTGTACCCATAAAGTGTGTCTCGTTGCGGAACCAAGCGCCATATATTCAGCGTGACACGTCGATGCTGCCACAGTTTGTTGTCGTCTCGACACCCATAGGATTGGACAATGCAGAAATCGAATTAGAACTCCGTACGACGAACATGAGAATTCACCGCCCCATGATGCATCACAAAAGACTTCTAGTGGTTGATGAGACTTTATCGGGAACAGGCAAAGTTGCTCATTTGGTGTCCCCGCAACGTAGTTGATTAGATGGCGAAGGCCTTTCCAATGCGTAACTGACGGTTTGGCGGAGAATCTGGCCAGGAAGTTGACCGCAAACGCAATATCGGGTCGCGTGCCTACCGCCAGATAACTCAGTACTCCGATGATGGATAGGTACTTCGTAGACGTAGATGAGTCACTAACTTCCGTGACTGCATTAAAATTGGGTGGCAGCGGAGTCCTGGTCGTGATATCGCCACTCCATTCAGCTTGTAGGAGAGATTTGACTAGCTTGGGCTGTGTTAGAATGAAACCATTTCGTGTTCGCTTCACGGAGATACCAACAATTGACTCAAGTTGCGCGCTCCACTTGATCTTGAGAATATCCTTCAGGTCGTGTTCCAGAGCGCGTAGTATCTCCATACTTGACGCCGTCACCACCCCGTCATCTACATGTATCCAAATGACCCCGTGACGCGTCTCATGTCTTAACACATACAAGCTGTTGTCATACTGCGAAGGTGAATAACCTAGCTTGTCGAGGATTGCTTGCAGGTGTAGCCACCAGCAGCGGGCAGCTTGTCGTGTCCCGTACAGAGCCTTTTGTAAGAGAAACGCATGCCCTGGCGGTAGTGTTACCCCCTCTGGCGGTTTCATCCAGACCTCTTCATCAATTGGGGAGTTCAGGTATGCCGCCACAAAATCAAAGCTGTGCACCGGCCAATCGTTGTGCGCCGCCACCGTGAGTAAGAGACGTAGGGAAACAAAAGTCGCTGTCGGGGCAAAAGTTTCACCAAAATTCTGACCCGCCACTTGCTTGAAACCCTTAGCTACATAACGCGCTTTGAATCGATCTGGGTTTCCGTTTGTGTCTGATTTTCTTGCAAAAACCCATCTGCCATCCAGTGCCGACTTGTCCGGAGGTAAACGACCAGCTGTCCAAACTTCCATGTGCGTCAGGTTCTTCAATTCTTCCTCAATAGCTGCTTTCCACGATTTTTCATCAGAAGATTTCATTGCCTGTTTGTACGTCCGCGGTATATTCATACCAAAAAATTCACAGCCTTCAAGTATCGCATCTACCAAAAACTCCTGGTTGCTAAACTCCTGCTCCATTCTAAAATCTCCAAGCGTCAGTTGATTGGCAATGAACTTCAGGTCCATTTTGTTTGTGGGACGTTCAGACAGAGCCTTACAGCTGTTTGTTTCTTCAGGAGGTTTCAGATGTTGAACCAGGCGTGGATCATTCTCGCGGAGCTCAGATATCTTTGGGATGATGGAGGTGACAAGGGTGCCCGGGGAGAGACTGTCCACAAAACGTACCATGGAGGATGACTCGAACCTGTCTTCTGTAGGAATGTAAAACAGCCACCCCTTGCTGGGGGCCAGATGTCCAACAACAACTGCTTCAATGGCTCGATCATCGAGTTTCTTGCATTTCTCACGTGGTACATGAATATAGGCTTTAGACCCGAAAACGCAAAAACCATCAAAACGCGGGACTCTGTTGAAAAGCGCCTCATACGGTGTCTTATCCCCGCTGGTCTTGTTCGGCATCCTGTTGAGTATGTGTGTGGCCCATATGAATGCAAAACCCCAGAATGACTTTGGCAGTTTGCTGTCGCTCAGCACCGTCCGTCCCATGTCGGCCACCGTCCTGTTAAACCGTTCGATCACCCCATTCTGGTAGTGATGGTAAGGTAGGGAACATTCCGCGATAATGCCCCGCTCCGCTAAAAACGTGCCCAAGGCTTTGTTAGCAAACTCCCCTCCATTGTCACTGCGCAGAATTTTGACCTGACAACCAGCTTGCTTTTCCAGGATGGGAATCACTCTCATTAGTACAGCATTGGCTTCATCTTTAGTTTTCAGAACATCAACAAAAGAATACCCGGAGGCCACATCTCGTAGAGTCATTAAGTACTTACCGCCATTCGGCGTTTCTACTGGGAAGGGTCCCATGAGGTCCGTACTCAGGATTTCCAGTCGGTCCGGCCTCCTCATAGAACTTGACACCGGATTTAGCCGAGTGCTCTTGGAGATAGCACATACCGGACAATGGATGTGTCCTGGTGGTAGGGTGTTGGGAAGTCCTACGCCAACCTGTTTCTTGACAAGAGACCTAATCTTTCTTAAACTTGCATGACCAAAAAGTCGATGCCAAAACAGGAGTACTTTTTCATCTCTGGTCAGTGCCTCAGGGTTCCACGTAGACGGATAAACTCTCTCGAATGGGGTAATGAAAGGATCATAGGGTTCAACAGAAGATGTATTGCAAAGTGAAACTGGGTGAACAGGAGAAGTGATGGTTTGGAAGACGGGAGAAACAGAATGAAAACGAGAAGACGGAGAAGAAGTAGGCAGTGAAACAGAGAGATAAGAAGAAAGAGATTGAGACTGAGAGCGAAGAGACGGAAAAGGAGGGGATGAGTGAACAGAGATTTGAGGAATAGAGACTGGGTGTTGGGGAATATCGGTGGGTCAAGGAAGCATTGGAAAAGGTAGACACCAGCGATTGCGAGCACGGTCGAGAACGCAGCTGAAAAGATGGGATTTGTTCCGATTGAAAATCTCGAAGGAGTCTTTCAACACGTCATAGTGGAACAGAAGGTTAGACTTCCGCAAAGCAGCTAAAGATATTAGCGTCGAGCGTGCTTGCTCACTGTAGAACACCTTGGTCAGTGTGATTATCCTGCCGCTGGGGCCGCGGAAACGTAGCTCTCCAACGCCTGATATGAAGGCTCCTGACCCTCTGGTGGCTACATTCAGGGGAATAGGATTTTTAAGATGGCGGAAATTATGAAGACATGAGAAATTACCGGTGAGATTGTGGGAAGCTCCCGAGTCAACAATAGCTGAAGAACTTACGTCAGTGAAACTGGCCTCCATGGACTGGAAATCCACGCTGGACAATCCATCCACCAGGTTGTCCACCTCCAACTGCCTCGCGGAAGCTCCCCCTACAGATCTGGTAGTCGTGCTGTTACTTGAGGCGTAGGACTTCTGTTGATTGTTGGAGTAATTGGGTTGATAATTGTCGGCCCGACGTAGTTGCTGGTGTTGGGGGAGCATTCCGGGGCCGGCTTGTTGGTTCGACTGTTGCTGTAGCTGGTGGTTGTACTGACTCGGGGAATAGGGTAGTTGTGGTGCGGGTTGGTACTGGAACTGTTGGGGGAAGGGTAGGCCGGGGGGAGGATACATGGCACCAACAATGGGATAGAAAGGAGTGGAAGGTGGCTGTTGGTAACGTTGCATGGCGGGTCGGAGTGAGAAGTTTCCTGGACCCCGTTGTCGGCGATTGAGAGGTATTCCGCGGGCCCGGGTGGGGCAGTCGCGCATGTAGTGGTTGTCTTTGCCACACGCGTAGCATTGATTGGCGGTGACCTCGTAGAACTGTAGTGCTTCGTCCCACTGATCTTCTGGGACGCCGACCAGGAACGCCTGTTGATCAAAGGGTGGTAATTGTGGTGTCGAGCCCGCTGTCGCTTCCAAAACAAGGCTTGGTTGTTGTTGCAGACTTGACGTTGCCGACTTGTTCTTCCCGTTCAAAAACTCCTCTTGTTGTCGGCATATCTCCAACAGGTGGATCATACGGTCAAAACCCGGTGGTTTGTTCTCGCTATCTTGTTGGACTTTGAGTTCCACCCGTCGTTCAAAATCCAGGCTGAGTACTGAGTTTGGAGTGACGCTTGCTTGAAGTACAAATGCCAGAAACGCATCCTCGTCTAGGTTGACTTTGAGTGCCTTCCATTCAGTTGCGAGATCTCGTAGCTTTGAAGCCAGGCCTGCCGAGGAAGGATGGTCCACAAGTCGAAACGTCATGAATTTATTCCAGACATTCATTTGTGCCGCTCTGCTGATTGTGGTGAATTTCTTGCGAAGGAGAACAAACATGTCATAAACTGATGTTTGGACTTGCTGGACGTCATAAACCAGAGACGAGTGGACTGAAGCTAGAAGAATTGCTCTGCCAATCTTCTCGAGGACAGAGTTTTGGTTGGGTTTTTCGAAGAATTCCGCTGCGTTCAGGTACGTGCGGCCTAGCTCTTGGAGGTCGCGGGTCCATTGCGTAAAGTTGGACCCGTCGGCGGCCAGGAGCCTGTCCTCTTTGATTTTTGACGTCGCCGCTGTGATGGCCTGACTAACGATCTTGGCCTCTTCGAGTTGTAGTCTTGCCTCCTCCATATCTGCTCGGGAAGCCCAACTATCGGTATGTGCATTGTATTGCATGTCTGCTGATTGGTGTGGTGGAGGTTCAGTGTTGCGAAGAGAAATTCGGTGTTGGAGGGTATGGTTGTGGATGTTCCTTCTAGCACGTGGTGGTTGTGTAAATTGGTTCCCTGAGCTGGAGAAGAGTCGTGCAGCGTGATGTGATGGTGGTGGTCATGGGGGTTGATTGGAAGGGGATGGGGCAGTTGAATGATGTGGGGTAGGTGGGCGTGCTCAGACCCAGGAACTCGGGAAATGGCCTGAAACAATTGTGGTTTCCGCCTCGTGGTGATCTACTTCGTTGTCGCTGTCGAGTATGGCACTTACGACTGGTCCAAAGATGCGGTCGAGATTCCTTTGGGTGTTCCTAACGGACGCAACAGCTGCTGCAAGGGTATTTTCACCGCTGAGTTCCTTAGAGTCGTGTTCCGCCCAGGAGAGATTAGATGATGAACGTTGACTGGAGGTACGTTCTGGTGATGACATATACTAGTCCCACCACAAACAAAGTTTGTCCACCCGAGTGTCGAGAAAGATAGGATGGGGGGAGTAGAGTCCCCGTCGTTGGAATAACTTAGTTTTCAGCTGCCACCCCTTGCCACAGGAGCCGCTTATATCAATCTTGGCAGGATCAACTAGCTTATTCACTGAGTTACTCTTCACTTCGGTTATCAGAGTTTAAGAAGGGGATAGAGAGGGGAAAAAATGAGAACTCGGATGGCCAGAACTCTGATCGCGATAGAAAAAGTGTCAGCCAGAGCACCAGGACAATCACTCCCAATCTGGGATACCTCGGTGGTATGTAGAGTATAACTTGAAAGCTTGATTGCCTGGACAATTACTCCCTTCAGGGATACCACGGCTAAAAATAGGATATACGGTAAAGCTTTAAAACGAGAATTGCAGGCTCATAACCTGTGTAGACATATATAGAACGGAGAATAATAATAGCTATGGGGAGAGAGAGACCTGAGTCACTCCTCCCTCTATATATATGTCTGGTCCTCGGCGGAGAGGCGAGTGTAACCATGGGAACCTATGTGCATAGACTTCACATACTATGTGTCGTCTATGTGTATAGGTTCCTACAGCCTGATAAGATGTTGTTCATTTTCCAAAACAATTCCAATCTCCCAGACCAATTGGTTTTATCTTTTGCTCAGACAGTAAAATCTCTGATTTCTCATTAAGACCAAAAGCAAGATGCGTGGGACATACCTTGAACTATCAAGCTTGAATCATCCAGGATGGTTCAAATTTGCCCATCATCCTTGCATTTTTGAATTTGCCGACTTCTTCAAACACAAATGAGTGTAATCATTCTTGCCCTTCTCATAACTCTGACTTCCTTGAAAAACTGAAAAGGAGATTTGAATGTTGAATGTCCCTTTCCTGTTTGCCCTGTCTCATTTCTCCCAAGTTCTACCTCGTTCTTTGTCATTATATTTCTGAATTTTTGAAGAATTTTTTTTGTTAATATATCTCTTCTTTTCTTTTTGTTGAAACTCGAATTGTTCAAGTTAAGATTGTTCAGCTAATGACCTCGCCCGAGAAACTTTTAACTTCAATCGTCGATAACCAAACGAATACATGATGGTGAAGAAACACGCCGCAATTCTGAGCTTCTGCTGTGCTTCCCCCTCAGACCATGTTTTTGCTTGTTGACCACAGCAAAGGATTGGAGTGGATGGGTTGTGGGCGTTTGAGGAAAGCCGAGTGTTCAGCTAGCTCATCGCACCCAGTCTCCCATTCGAGCTGACTCTGACTCTGTTGACCATTGAGAGAATCCAACAAGAACCACTTAGACTTCCACCAAACTACCTTTTCTATTCTTTTATCCTTGGTCAATTGGGTAACAGAGGGGATGAACGCAGCAACACTGGACATGCAAGAAATCGGTCATACAGGATCAAGCGAACATGATCCCAAGAGTTCACGAAGGATCAAAGAACTACAAGAAGCGATTCAACATCAGAATCACATGGGCATGACCGAGTATGTCTTGACTGTAACTCTCGATAGATGGAGAGGAGTAACTGACTCTTGATTCATTTCTCCTCAACATGATTCAAGACAGCGCGCAAAGCAGTTGACCGCTAGTCACATCGCAGCCTTAGACAAGGTGAGACAAGACTCGTATTTCTTGCCATCTAACATGGTCGTGGAATGTTCCATCAAATATATTGAGTCACAGGCATTGTCAATTGCTTATCAAACCGAAACAGTACAACACTTGCAAAGTAAGTCCCGAGATTTTTAACAGTTCCTCGTTGCCATCTTGAAAGAACAAGAGAGACAAGGTTGGGACTGCGATTCTCTAACATTTCTCTCTCTGATTTGGAATTTGAATTATGCCTTCTGATCCAGGAACATACCCAAAATATTATCAAGACAGTAAGCTCAACATAGAAAAGATCCTCATAGGCAGCGCGATCTCAAGGATACTAATTTATTCGGTTGGTTTGATTTCACGCAACACTTCTTGATGCTAACGCGTGTTTTGGGGGTACAGATTGCTTCGATTGAAGGGAAGACTTTGACAGAGGTCTTCGAACAATTTAGCATATCATCTTCTGATTGATTGACTTGTGTTTACAGAACCTAACGTGAACCGATAAAATTGCATTCTTTTATAATCATTCCAGCTGTTTTTTGAACAAGAACTTTCTGTTTTGACCATCTTGAATGTGAAAGCAACTTGTCGATTTAATGAAAGCTGTGCCGCAGATCCCCTTTTCTTGCAGCACTTCCCTTTCGCATTCAATTCGTCTACGCAAAACACAAAACAGACACGAAGGATGTCGCCAAGCAGTTGTTGCCGGTCAGGCCGGTCACTCACTTTCAGAAAATCCGCCCCACCGGCGATAAGAAAGACGCAATCAACACGATCCACTCCCTCAACACCACCCCCGGTCTGCTATTGGATACGCCTGCTTGCCAAATTAAATTGTCATCAGCAGTTGCAAGTTCTTGAATGAGCTCATTGTCTAGCTCTAACCAACTCCCTCAGGCCGTCCATGGATACGAGTACGATCCTGTCCAGAACCGGTTCTTCAAGCTACCTCCATCGCGCCCGAGACAAGTCCCCAAGATCGGTACTAGTACCGATATCATAACCGCTGCCAGCCAAGATGCCCCCCCGGCCTTCAATTTTACACTCCCATCTGCCCGCCCTTCCATCAGACCGAAATTCAACCCAGAAACCGATCCAGGCTCTGCCTTCAAGCGATCAAGACATTCTACAAAGTATGTGATGCTATCGGTTACAATACTTGTTCTGCCCGGAAAGACTTGAGCAGTATTACCCGCTCTGAGGAGCTTTTGCAACCCCTGACCCTGACGCGCTTTGGCCTTGACTGTCGCGTCAAATATAGCACTGTATACGGAACATCTTGCTCGACATCCGCGCTACCTTGTCATCTTTCTTTTCCGTCGCCAATGGGCCATGCGATAAATGGTGAAATCTCCACCGTAACATTATCCCAGTTCCAAGGTGCAGGACGTCCGAATCAAATCCTCATGGTCGGGACCACCTTTAGCGAGGCACTCCTATGCGACTTTGGCCAACTGGTTCATGGGCGCTCCCCTGTGAGATGGACTTCCGTGAACTTATCACCGGGTATAGAGAGCGGAACAATGAAGGTAAATTCGTCGTCTATCTTTTACCTTGAAGCTACCATCACATTACATCCTATCCTTTTGTTTGACATCTACAATCATTCGTAAACCTGACCTATTGCATTTCTCTTTTTCTAGCCTCTAACCTGCATCACATCCCAATCAGGCATCACTTGGTGAGTCTCCATAAAGTTGAAAAATGTTTGACGCGCTTGCTATCATTCATTAAGATTGTTACCGCTTGTTCGTTATCCAACGTTCTGTAGTTTTGCTTCCACATCAGGATGTGTACTTACAACAACACCCCATTCAGGGTAAGAAACTTTCCATGTCCGGAGCAGCACCAGCAGCTTAATGTCATCTTTCGCATTACATGCGCTTTAATGGTTTGTTGTTTCACTGTTTTTATTTTTAATTCACCTATGAATACTAGTCGGGCAGGCATTCCGCGGCTAGTCCCATGCGCTTCATTCACCGATACAACATGGTCCCTATCCTTGACATCTCAACATCTGTTAATGGGTTGGTTAATATACTTTTCCGCGACCACATGTTTAATCATCCAGTTTGGCTAAAAATGTATACAATATCTTCCACATTAGGTGTTGAGAAAGGCTTGCATGTTTATGATTATCAGCGTCAAGCTACGGCTACGCGTTCTGAACATTTGCAGTCATCTATATTTGCCATTGAAAGAATAAACAACGTAAGTCTACGGGTTGATTTCTTACTGGGTATTTCTACCCCCGATGGCATGTCTTCGAAAAGAGATGTACATCATCGTGTAACAGCGAGATGGCTTTCACTGATTGAGCACGTTATAGGTAAATTTTCTTCTAGGTACGCGAGCAGGAAACATAATCCCACATGATTTACGCGCACCCAATGTTGTATGTGTTTCTTTTTCCAAAAAGAAAAAAAGGCCTTCTAGTTTAGCACAATCCTCCACAGGTAGAACACCATCATTAATTTTATCACCACATGTTTGGTGTTGATATCCTTTTGATTACACGATTGGTCCTCTCAAATGCCAGTTTCGTCAAGCTCAAATGCTAAATGGACGTCCTATTTATCACATCAAACACATTGAAGAATTTCAATTTCTAATTGTTGGGGCCACTGGGTAAGTTGGAACGATAGCAGGGATCCCCGAAGATATTGGCATGAGAAAAGCGTTTAACAATGGTTTACCTTCCTGATTTCATCTTTTCAAAAGGTACGCAAAACTCCATGATATCCGATTTATGGCATCAGCGCCGACTATAAGTCTCCATGGCTTGGAAAACGCATGTGATCGATCCGTTGCGGTGACGATATCTAAGGATCGAAACCTAGTATGCATGCCCGGAGAAGACCATACGGTCAAGGTTTGGGATCTCAAGTCTCAGCCGGTCCCGGGAGTCGGGTTGCAACCCATCACTACACAATCCACGAATGGCATCCCATCCAGTGTGATATTTGTGGACAGATTGGAGCCTAAATTTTGGTCCATGGATCCAAGAAGAACTATCAAGCGGAAAGTCCCATCCGGCCCGGGGATTATATTCGGATTGAAAAAGGCGTTACACTGGCTTGGCCCACATATATGATAATCAGCTTTACTACTATATCAGTGTCCAGACCCCCGCCCGCCTTCTCAGGGATTATTCAGATCTCAACATCATCATGTATTGAAGGCCATCCTTCTTCTTGTGTAGCTGACATAGTTAACCTGTAACGGTACTCACCCAGACCATGGAAACAGTACATTGTGTTGGGTCACGTCACACATCCTCACAAATGAACAGTAGTGTTGGAAAACTGAATTTCCAATCTTTAATCTGTGTATCTCTCAATTAATTATGTATATGTATATACTCTTTTTACATTTATGTTTTGATTGTCAAAGTTCTTTGTGATGAAGGTTCAAAGGGATCAATAACTCTTGCAAATTTGAATGAGAATTATAAATTTTATAAGTGGTTTGGGCAATGACTGATTGATAATTCATACATATTTTACACTCAGAATGAGATTCCCTTGATCTTGAGCCACAAGAGGTGATACCTGTTCTGCCAACTTATCTGTGGAACTTTTTTCCTACAATGAATTTTTTTGCATGATGAACTGAAATGTTATATAATGCTGTGAGTTCATGAGAATCAATTCCAGCTTGCTCCTGTAAGAGGTGAAGAAAAGAGTTTCATTAAGAACTTTCAAATAAAAAAATGTTTTTTAATGTGGGGAAAAGGATTGTCAAACTGGTCAAATGTGAGGTTAGAACACAATCCCCTTTTTTTTGCCAAAAAGGTGTTGAACCATGTAGAATTTCAGGGGTTGAACAGGTTGCAGGATTTGGGCCAAAAAAATGTGCTCAAACCCAGACCAACTTTTTTCTTGGATCAGGTTGGGTTGGGCCAAATTGCAAGATTTGCTTGCCAAACCCAGGCCTGTTTCAGGACATCTTGGGTTTGCAGAGCTGGGTTGGACCAGGTTGATTCAACCTGGTGATTTTTGGCCTTTTTGAGGGTTCAGGCAGGTTATTTGATGACAAGGCCATGACTAGATCATAAAAAACCCTGCCCAAATGGCAAACCCAAACCAGTAATTTTTCAAGTTGGGTTGGTTTCAGGTCAGGTGAATTTGGCTTGAATGTTGCCCAGTTCCAATTCACTCTATTTATCTTTACAATTCAGATCATGCTACTCTGCCACATTGAATTTCTTCTCTTTTTTAAAATTCTTCTCTTTTTTCAACCAAAAAAATTACATATCCTTCCAACCTTTTCCACTCTTGTGCCCTTTTCTCTTTTGTTTCTTTTTTCCTGTTGCCCCCTCCTCCCCCCCCCCTGTGAGCCTGTGCCTTTTACGTGTGAAAAGAACACAAGGAAAACTGAGCTTTGTTGAAGCTTGTAGATCCAAGGATGTAAATCCAAGGGCTCAATCTTGATGATCAAGAGAGACAGTTGTCAAGAAAGGACAACCTCCACCTATGATGAGGCCTGCAAGATGCAATTTAAGGGCAAAAAGTGTTATAACACTAAGAAAGGGGAGGTCTGATTTGAGGTTTATGGTGATGGTTGATGATGATAAAGAAAAGATGGTGAATTAGCTAGAAAAGGTTTACGCGGCAGAGATTGGTCCTGGTGGGGAAGAAGATGCCTGGGGAAACCTGTTTCTAGGAAAATGTTGGGGTATTTGTATGATTCTATCTTTTCTTCTTTTCTTGCTGATATTATCTTATGTTCTAGCAGTGTATAGGGCATGTCACCGATCCTGGGTGGGTTGACATGTCTCTGAGTCTGACACCCCATTTTTTTTGTTGTCACCTTTTGTTACTGAAAGAACCGTGTTTTCTTTGGCGAACATTGTCATCTCAAATAATCTATTAGAGCTGAGAAACCCAAGAGAGAGAAGAAGAAGAAGAAAAAACGATGAAATATTTATATCTACAAATAAGCTTCGAATGGATCAAGAAGATTTATGCTTCAACCAATGATTCCACAAGGGAAATGGAAAGAGATGACGAGGTATGATAGGAGACCAATCAAGTTAGGGAACGAATATCTTCACATCTTCAGTGGAATTGAGATCAATATCGCTATAGCTTTTGCAAAAAAATGAAGTTGAGATGTCCTGAGCCTGTTCAAAGTCGGTCAAGTGAGCACCAGCTTTGACAAGCAAGTCCACACAAGACTTATGATGATTATTGATAGCATAGAAGAGTGCAGTATGACCTGTATCGTCTCTCAGATGAACCGATGCGCCATGATCAAGGAGCAACTCGATATTCTTCAGTCGTCCGTAGAAGGCTGCCAAATGTAGTGCTGTCTGACCTAGGCCGGTGGCAGTGCGCAGGTTGAGTAGCCCATGCATCCGGATTCGGTCCGAGCAAATCGCTAATAATGATGATAAGCTTTCATCCTCTCGAGCAGATGCAGCTGTGAGGGCTATGGGTAATAGGGACTGTTCGGCCTGATCTTGTTGTTTCTGAAACATCTCACTCGTTTCAAACTCTACCCCCACGTCTTGGTATGTTGAGAGACGTCCAAGATCACTGGGGCGTTGCGGGAGCGTGTTCGATTCGCTTGAAGCAATGGTCGAAGAGGTTTGTGAAATGTTGACATGCAACTTCGAGTTTTCGACATCACTCTTCTGCACCTTTTGCAGAGGCGACTCTTGGTCAGACGTTTGTAAAGATGTAATATGCTTGATCAGCCAATTCAAACGATCTTCAACAGGTTGTGGTTGAAACTGTGCGCGTGCGGGCAAAGTGAGCTCTCCCCGGAGGGGTTGACTGATGAAGGTACGAATTTTGGCTGGTGATAAGTTCGGCTTCGATAAGAGATAAGCGAGTTTGGCCAGTGCGCACTACAGAAGAAGACCGACAATAGAGTGAGCTTCCTGCTACCATGAATCAAAAATTCAACCGAAAACATACCTCGGTCGTCATGTCTCTTCCGCCAGTGATTCCCACTTCAGCCAAGGCCCGCCCAGTTTCATAAATGTCGCTAGCTACTGTTCCAACAACGCATTGTGTTACGTTGACGATGACTACACCCCGGTCCGCAGCCTCTTTGAAAACTTTGAGAAGTTCTGGTTTGCGAGGGGCATTGCCTGATCCGAATGTTTCTAAAACGACCCCTTGTATTGGCGGAGCCAGAAAGGCACGAACGGAAGCGGGCGTGATGCTCGGAAAGAGACGAAGGACAGCTAGAAGAATGACCCAATATCACTTTTTTTCAATCAACAGCTGTAATCCCAAACATTGTCCTTGGAAATTAGCATACCGACGTTCTCGCACATGGCTTGATGGACACTGAAGGCCTGTCGCTCAACCGGCCTGGAAATTAAATCCCATCTGACCTCGACATTGCAGCCGAGTTTGACGAGAGGTTCGAGGTTGAAGCTTTTGAATGCATCGAATTCGACGCTGCTGACTTTCATCGAACGATTTCCCCGCCACAGGCGATGGTTGAAATACAAGGAGACTTCGGGTATCAAGTAGGTGCCTGATATTTGTAAGGCGCCTAGGAGATTTTCTACCGCATCATTCCGGGCACACGATAGTGGAATTTGCGCCCCCGTAAGAATGACATTTTTCCCCAGGTTCTCCAGTAAGAAAGATAGGGCTGATGCGGTATATGACATGGTATCTGTGCCGTGTAAAACTACAAAGCTATCATAGAGATAGTAGTTGGATTGTATCGAATTACAAATCCTCAAGTAGTCTGATATTTCGATTTCAGAAGAATCAATCAGTCTTTCATATTCAAGAATCGCGTATCTGGGTCGTTCAAT
Organism: Puccinia coronata f. sp. avenae; assembly: GCA_002873125.1. Lineage (NCBI taxonomy): Eukaryota > Fungi > Basidiomycota > Pucciniomycetes > Pucciniales > Pucciniaceae > Puccinia > Puccinia coronata. Next base: position 53,887 of record PGCI01000258.1, on the reverse strand, counting down.
TTTTTGTGAAACAGAAGGTTGAAAAAAAAATCAGAACAGTATGAAAAAGAAGAAGAGTCCGCTACGAATGTAGGAAAAGAGACTGACCGAATTTTCGGACATCCATGACTCTCTTGCATGACTAAACTGTCCAACCATTGTGGTCCATTTTCGGTTATGACTTTCAATTGATTTCCATTCAACCTGCTGGTGTCATCCGTCGTAATTACAGCTTCGATGCTTGATGGGGCTTCGATGCTTGATGGGGTAGCTGGGTTTTGAGTGGAAGGGTACGCTGGACTGGTTGCCGTTGAGGATGGAGAATTGAGGGACACTAGAGATTGCCATGAGCGGAAAGCATCCACGGTTTGACTGTTTGTACATAAGGAACTGGAGCTTGGATCGTGAAAACGCGGCTGGGAGCGTAGACTGATGATGAGAGTCGCAATTGTCAGATCAAGTGAAAATGAGAAAGAATAGATAATTACAGAGAAGTGGCAAACTGTTCTGAAAGGTATCCCGGAAGTGGAGAATATCCCTTCGGCCCGGACAGCATTCCAATCGTGCCTATGAGTTTGGAACATTTTTGTCAGTTTTATGGGGGTGACCGGCCGTTATAATAATGGCAAAAGAGCAAGACATCAATAAAATCTTACCGCCGGTATACAGAACCAAAACGCGTGACTCGTTGGCATCTGGAGTGGATATATGAACCCGTTTAGTAAGCATGATTATTTGAACAGATACGAGAGGGCGGAAACAAAATATTTATAATCAGAACGATTTCGACAATGTAAGAACAGCTTGGGATGGTAAAGATAGCAAGCTGAGAGCGGCAATTGGGCTGATCATGTGTGCATGGTAACCGACCTCGAATCTGGCTGTGATGCTTCATGTCCTCGTGGTTACCCTTGTGGCCGATGAGACTCTGGTCACATGACCGCCGAAATTAGAGATGCGCTCAGCAAGGGTCAAATGACAAGAAGACACAGCTGACCTACGAGAATTTCTTATTGCGGTCAAAGGGCCTTCCTCGTTCGTCTCGGACAGGATCGGGTATGTGGTTCTTCCGAGAGGAACTGGGATTATCTGGTTTGATACCAGAATTTACGCTCGGTGGATCGTGTCGCTGACCACTCCAACAGTGGGAACGAGTGCGGACACAGACCGCCAGGAAAACAAGTGGCCGCTGCCAGTGCTCAGCGAGATGTTCAGTCAGAGAACATGTATACATAGGTCTGAGACTTAATGTATGGAGGAGCTGAATGAAAGCTGTATCCATAATGCGGAGCTTCCGATTGCTCCTCGCAGATACACCTGGATGAGTTTCTTGCTTCATCGATTAAAAAGGACACGCGACATGTACTCGATCAGCTGCATGTGGCGGAGCTTGCAATTGTAGTTGTTGTGAGCTCAATGTGAGGAGAAACAGGACGTTTGAGCAAAGCTTCCGCATCGTCAATCAATCAGAGGCAAACGTTCGGGATTTGGATATGAGTCCGGGTTGAATGTGCCACTTTCCATCCCCATTTACAGGGCTGTGGAGATGACATTCCAGATTCAAAGATATGGACACACATGTTTCGGGCGCGATGAGGCATGCATATTTTGTCAAAGTGTCAGAATTAAAGGTCACAAGCATGAGGTGGGTCCTGGTGGGGCCGCGGCTGACAGAAAAAAGGGAAACGTCGGATCGACTGCTGTCCGGGGATGACCCCGGCTGTCCGGACACTACATTGCCGCTTGAACATGCGCAACTGACCAACATCCGGACAATTTCGTGGTACTCCGCACCACGGGCCGAGTTCAACGCTCCGAGGCCAGCAGTTGGCTGCTGCAACTCGGTTCGGCCCCGCGAAGTATGACGAGGAGGGTGTCTGCCGTCAAATCGCGGACTAGGTTGAGCTGACTGCAGGTTTGAGGCTACTCTGACTGCCTGCCGGTCGGGGCACACCGGAATCCGGATTCCTGTACAGAGCACTTTTACGGGTGTGCACCCGTATGGTTGACCAAAATTTACCCCAATGGGTGGGGTTGCTGTGGTATCCGGTCGGACTGGCCGGATGACAACTCTAGACAATAACCCAGCCGACTCCCAATTCTCAAAGCCCGCCCGTGGTGTATACAGAGTAAAGAGTTCTAGAACTAGAGCACACCATGGCGAGGGTTGAAGCGTTCCGTTTGCAGGCATCCACATCCCTTGGATGGAGGCCGACGGGCATGGCCGATCCGAGGATGGAAGCTCGCGCTTGAGTCTAAGAAACAGGATCTCCGGACGGGCCCTTCAGGTTGGGACATGTGTGAAGGTCGGGCTGAGAGCCGAGTGTACATCCTATAACCCAGTGAATAGCAGTGAATAATGCGATCTGAGTTTCATACCAGAATATCCAATTGAAACTCACATCAGTGCCTTGCCCAGGTGGCTGAAGGCGAACGGGTCGAGAACATTGTGCTGGCCTCTATGCAACCGCAAGGTGCATTTTTTGGAAAGGCGGTAAATTGAGTCCGGCCGTTCGTATATCCATACAGCAGTTTGGCCACCGACCGGAGGGATCGTTGTGATCTAGCATAACTCTCCTTCTGTATCCGGAAGGACGATGGTGGTCCTGGCTCACCCATGGGTCTGGTGTGAGGCTCGGCCGCGCTTCATCAGGCTTCATCCCCCTCAACCAAGAGGCGCTCAAATCTTATAAAGTGCACCAGGTTGGCCCACATCCTGATAAACCCATCCACTTCGAATCACTCATCCAAACCACTATAAAAACGATAGCCTCTACTTAAAACTAATAAATATCTCAACACTACCGTTCAACTTTTGGCAATCGCTGCAAAGAACATCCTTAGTCGCCGTGATGTCTAATTTAACTCTCCCAACTCAGAAGGAACTACGAGTGCTTATCTCGGGAGCAGGGATTGGTGGACTGGTCGCAGCTTATTGGCTGATCAAAGCAGGCGCCTCGGTGACGGTACTGGAGCGGGCTGATCAGATGAGAACAGAAGGTCACAGCGTCAGTCTCCGCCAGCATGCCTTACCGATTCTTGAATACATGGGTCTTACCGACGTTCTCCGAGGAAAAGCGTCGGGCGAATTGGGACTGAAGCTCGTCAATAAATGGAACCAACCCCTGGCTCACATCGCAGCTTCCGATGCCGCTTTTACCTCTCCATTGCAAATCCGCCGTGGAGAACTGGCGACTGAACTGTACAATGTGACTAAGGATAATGCTCGCTTCATCTTTGGCGATTCGGTGGATACTATCAAAGAAGACGAGGATGGCTTGCATGTCACTTTGACCAATCAAAAATCTCAGCAACTCCACTTTGATCTCCTCGTCGTAGCCGAAGGTTTAAATTCTTACACGCGAGCTAAAGTATTCAACGAAAGCGTCAAGGCACCTATTTCTCGCTTCGGAATTTTCGCCGCGCTGTTTTGTTTCAAATCGGAAACAGAGATGTGGGCGCGCGGCCATCACACCCCCAACTCTCAAATTCTAGTGATTAGACCCGATCGATTAGGTGTGACTCGCTCGGCTGCCGTTTTCCGAGTCAAGGCTGACCAACTCGAGGCCTATCGACAAATGTCCAACGAAGAAAAACGACAAGCAATTATCCAACGGTATCAGGGTACCGGGTGGGAGTCAGAAAAAGTGATGAAAGCCCTCGCCGAGGCCGACGATGTGCACCTTCAAGAGCTCTCCCAAGTGAAGTGCAAGACCTGGTCGAAGGGCAGAGCGGTCCTCTTGGGCGACTCGGCGTACTGTCCCTCCCCGATCGGCGGAATGGGCTCGACGGCTGCAATCGTGGGCGCCTACACTCTAGTCACTGAATTAGTCAAGAACCCCACCGATCATCAGGCAGCTTTCCGCTCTTATGAGACCTCCCTGCGTCCATGGATTGACCTCATTCAGAAACCGGGACCTATCCTCTCCAAGATCGGACTGCCCGAGACTCGCTTAGGCATACGCTGTTTTCAATTGCTCTTCTCCACTCCTGTACGCAGCCTCTTGGGATTCTTCATTCTCATCTCACAGAAGCTAGGTATCTCAAAACCTCCCGTCGCTCCCCCAATCTCATCGCCATCAATATATAACTTCAAGACCTTTGGGCACTCGAAGATCGAGTGAACCTGTGTCTCTCATTTCATCTATTTTGAACTCAACCTTCCTGTTTCTCAGATCTCCTCAAACTCTTCTATGCATGGATCGCCCTTCTTTTCTTGTAGATCGCTTCTTTCTCTCCAAAATACCGTCACTCTTCTCTTATTTTCTTTTACCTTGCCTTTGTTAAATCATATCGCTCAGTTTAATAAAATCCCCTCACTCTACTGCCCATGTTTTGCGCACTGTTTTGATTAATGTTGCCGCGCCATTTGCTCCGAGCATGTCTGCAGTCCAAGGAGCTAGTAGACCATGTTTGGATCCCAGAAAACGACATGCACACACACACATGCAGTGGCTTCAAATCCACTTGAGAGGTACTTTGGCACCACCCATCGTTGTCAAGCATAACGCCGGCATGCTCCAAAAGCATGTTAAAAATATGCAGGCGAGAATTTATAACTTGGCAAATGGCGCTTGGCTGCCACTCCAGCTCTTTCCTTCACAGTTTGGCCAAGTCAAACTTTAAGGGTTAAAACGGGGTTACAACCCTTATGGCGCGCCAGTATACAAGTACACCATGTCAGTCATTTAAAAGTGTGATCTTGCAACACCCAAATTCACTTGTCATTTTATTCTTCCTTCTTCCTTCCTCATAAAACATTATTTCTCTTCACTCATCATATTGAGTTTTTCTCCTTCCTTCAACTAAACCACACTCACTCCTTGTACATAACTAGTATTTAATCTAGTCAAATCAATTTTTTACTTTTAATGCTATAGAAAGCCCAGGGGAATGAGTTAATAACCACATTGCAATTTTTGCTCCAAAAGCATGTTAAAACTATGCAGGCGAGAATTTATAACTTGGCAAATGGCGCTTGGCTGCCACTCCAGCTCTCTCCTTCATAGTTTGGCCAAGTCAAACTTTAAGGGTTAAAACGGGGTTACAACCCTTATGGCGCGCCAGTATACAAGTACACCATGTCAGTCATTTAAAAGTGTGATCTTGCAACACCCAAATTTACTTGTCGTTTCATTCACCCTTCTTCCTTCCTCATATAACATTATTTTTCTTCACTCATCATATTGAGTTTTTCTCCTCCCTTCAACTAAACCACACTCACTCCTTGTACATAACTAATATTTAATCTAGTCAAATCAATTTTTTACTTTTAATGCTATAGAAAGCCCAGGGGAATGAGTTAATAACCACATTGTAATTTTCATTTTGTACCTCAAACTCAATCAACCATCATTGCACAACAAAAATTGAAATGAAGCTTTATAAAGCAAGAGTAAGAAATGGTAAAAATCAGAAACCTACTCTGAGGCCAGTTAAATCCCTTTTTAAAGTGAAGAAATTCAGCTTGCCTTCTCTTGCCAATTTCAATCTTGAAATGAACTGTGGGATTCCTTTACCTTTTCAATCAAACCATTAGACATAAAACCGTTGCACAACAGATGTCCCTCATCAATTTCCATTGGTTGCCAATCCTCATTAGCAACATTCATACCTGATCTCCATTCTGGATGCTCCATCTTCCAAGACTAAATGACATATGAACCCTTGGCTGTTGGCCAGGCAACCAAACCCCCCACCAATTCCAATTTAACAGTGCAACAAACCACTTGCCATACCATTCATCATACAAGGAAAGGTGAAGCTGACAAAAATTTATTGGAAGGCACAATGAGAAGTACAGTCCCAGGAAACAATAGGGTGGTTTGCAATAAGTACTCACTAGAAATTTTTATGTGACTCACTGGAAGTATTAAAGTTACATTACATTCAGTTACTTATACCTCACATCAAAAAGGTATGATCAATCAACTCATACCTTTCTGAAGTCCCCTATTTCAGTCAAACAAACAGCTTGACACACTGTAACAGTTTGCAAGACAAATGGCTTCTCACTAAGGGACACAATTTTAAGCTAAAATTAAGCAACCAGAAACCTTTTTCAGCAAGACTTCATAATCTGTATTGTGAACCCCCCTAATGAAATGATGCAGTCACCCTCTACCTCTGGCAGAAATCAATGATTTAATATCAAGAAAATTTTTGATATGAACTCCAAAGGATTGACATGAACTCAGCCAAGAATCATTGCATGACCAAATTCACTATGAGAAATCAATGATCACTTGTAGAAAAGTTGCATAGTAGAGTAAAAAGGAGCTTCTGTACTTAGTGATGTCAGCTGTATAAAAGTGATGTGTGATTTTTCATTGCAAAAGACATACAAGATGGGCTTGATAAGCTTGAAAATGAATTTCAACATAAAATTCCGAATCACAAGCTGGTATTTTAGCACTGTGTCTGTGTGGGGCCTCATCTCTACTTATCAGGATATTGGCCCTCTACCAGAATCCTCTGCTTAACTAATGTAAAACTGAATTTCACTACTTTCCCTTTCCCTCCATGCATGCTTGGCAACTTGTATCTCTATCCATCATGACTTGTTTCATGTGTTTCTGTTTGTTTGTGCTCACAGGAAGATAATGGCTTTTTCTGGATATTCAGTCTTGATAAATAAGATTGCAAGATGAGGTACATCAGCCAGACTCAGAGTATGGTCAATGTTGTTGATAGTGGGGAAAAATGGAGATATAAAAAGGAAGAAGTTCCAAAAGTGAGACATGTACAACATGTATTTGCACAAAGAAAATGAAGTTCTGCCCTTCTACATGAGACCTGGGGTGTTATCCTTGCACAGAGTCAAGCTGTTGTGTCACTGCTACATTGCAAGTCCATAGAAGAGGTAGATGAGAGTAGGAGTGTGTGAGGACTACATGACATCATACCCTTCTCAAAATTCCAGGTATGAAATGATTTCCAGTCCTCCAATTGGTGCACAAGTCCATTTCTCTGACTGAAGAAACCCAACGTGAACCCCCCTGGGCCCTAACAGAGGCTGCTACTCCGAGAAGCGCCTGTGTTCCTTACCATGAAACTCTCCAGAATTCCCCAATTGAGGCCTATCTATTGAGGCCCATTGAACTCTGGAATCTTGCGGATTCGAAGTTTGTTTGACCTTTCAAAGACTCCTTAAAATTTTAATATCGTTTCCTCAGACCCCGCGGTGCAGTCGTGAAGAGGACAGAGAGTTCGGGCCCATCGTCGTTTGCTCATGAGTTGTCAGCTCTAATCTCTGCCCCTCCCTCATCTTGCTTGGTTGCCGAGCTCTCGAGACTCGTGCGGGGTTCTCCCTGCCTCATTTTCGCGTTTGCTTCCAACGCCGCCGAGACCATTCTGCTGTGTCCCTCCTGCCTACCGACTCCAGTCAGCACTGTGCGTGTATCAAACACAAGCGCATGAAGACCCACACAAGAACAACAGCGTCTTATGACATAATGGCTTGTTTATATGCAGTATCCTCACGTTACACAGCCTTGCTCACCGGTGACCCTTCCTGTTTAGCGTTCGACTCGGCTCGCTTGATTAATTCTCTGGTGTTCTCTGTTCTTTCTTTCTTTTTTTTTTTCAGGTGCGTGTTGACCAGAGGAAATCCATACTTGCTGTGTGCTTACCATCTGCTGCTGTTCTCTTTCCCCTCCCCTCCCCCTGGACTTTGGTATTCCTGCTGAGAAACTGAAGTGGGGAGAAGATCTCTCGTCTAGAATACATTACAACCAATTCTTGAATCCTCCTAAAAATACTTACGGACACATCCAGATAGATCAGCGACATGCCAGTTTCTCTTATTTCTCCAAAAGGCTTGATTATTGCCGCCTTAGCCGGGCTCGTCGGGGCGCGGGTGGACCTGGGGGGTGGCCATAGGGGTCTGGCGATGGCCGGCACGAGCTGTAGTGGGGCACATCAAATCGCCTGCACTGAACTCGATGACGACTGGCCCGACATGGGTCTGGCTTGTCCCCGTGCTCACCATGATATCCCTCGCCACACCCTCGCGATGATGTCGGCAACCATCATCCAGCTTGGACACTACAAACACATCCCCCCCGAACAGTTTCCCAGTCATGATTGCTACACCACACCGCCCAACGCCACCACTGTCGGTTACGGCTTCATTAGCCAAGGCTCCTTCGATATGTGTGAGTGGATCTAATCTAGAACCCGCCATCTTGTTCTTCTTGAAGTACTCAACCGTTGCTTCTTCAACGCTCACTCCTTCTAGGGTTCTTCGCGCACGACAAATGTACATGCGATGCCGAACAGATGCCTGAATGTGGGATCAGTGCAACTGCAGAACAAAAGTGCAATCTTCGAACGTCAGTCTCTGGAAACTTCCTCAGAAATATCAGTTCCCCCACACATATCGCTGACGCTAATGAAACCCCATCTGACTCAGGTTCACGCTTTGTAAAGTGACTAAAAAGACAGAAATCTGTGAACCAAAGTACATAAATAACCCCCCCCGACCCCCGAATTTAAAGATAGCAGAAATATTGTGAAATTTGCTGACCTTCTGATTCGTCCCAAACCTAAATTTACAGGCATCATTCCGGATGGAAGCCTATTCATGAAGCGTCTGGTATTACACAAGCTGAAGGAAGAGAGGGAGATAAGCAGGTGGGAGAAGACAAGGAGGAAGATAACAGCCTTAAACGAAACGATACGATGCTCCGTCCCGGACAGAAGTTCAGGTTCAATCCCTCCCACCGCCAACAACTCGTGTTCCCTCAGCTATCAAATATATGGTGGAGCATCATGGAGTTCTTCGGATTCTGGGGGGCTATTTGAGCCCCATCTCGATCCATGAAGCTCACTGGCTCACTAACCACTGCCGTTCATGTGTATTCTCACTTTCTTCACTTCGAAAGCTCTGGACTCCCCCAAAAATCTGCCTGCTGTATTTGTCTTGTCTCTGTATGACTTTCATAAAAATTCCGCTACATACTTGATTTCTTCTCGGGAGGAGGAGTTTCTTGTTGCATGGCCAGTGTGACGCAGAAGACTCGCAACAATCTGCGTGAGCGAAAAAAATTGCGGACAATCTTAGCTGTACAACGCCCATCCCTTGTTGATGATCATCTTCACTTTTCTCTATCCCCAGTTTCTTTCTGCCTCTTTTCGGAACATTGGATTTGTTGTATGTGCATGTTGTAGACGGAGCGTATTAGGGAAATGCGTAAACAGAAAGAATGTGTGCTGATGTGCAAGATTTGGGAGATAAAATTGACAATGGTGAAGAACTACACGTTCTGAGCACGCATCACTAGAATGCAACACGATGATCTGTTTGGACCCCAGGCAATCACACTAGGCGATTGACATCATCCTACGCTCGGATCACATGGGCGTAATCGAAACATTGCCCAAAGCATGAGCAACAGAGTGAGGCTATTCTTTGAAACTTTTGAGTGATGTGATAACGCAAAAAAGTAAGGTACAAGAAGCTCGGAGAACAGTGACAGTGTCGTGAAGAGAATGCTTGAAAGAATGAAAAGGTTTACAACGAAGAAGAAAAAGACAACAAATTGCAGATGAGAGGAGATCTATAAAACGAAACGTGAGTCCAAAAAATAAAGGAAATATGAGAAAACCATTTCACTCGGTTTTAAAGTGTCCAAAGGTCTTGAAATTGTATATGGATGGCGATAAGATGTTGGGAATGACGGGAGCTTTTGAGATACCCAATTTCTGTGAGATTAGAATCAGGAATCCTAAAATTCTGCGCACAGGAGTTGACAAGATCAATTGAAAGCCACGTATCCCTAAGCGAGTCTCGGGCAATCCGACCTTGGAGAGGATAGGACACGGCTTCTGAATGAGTTCAATCCATGGACGCAAGGAGGTCTCATAAGAGCGGAAAGCTGCCTGGTGATCGGCGGGGTTCTTGACTAATTCAGTGACTAGAGTGTAGGCGCCCACGATGGCAGCCGTCGAGCCCATTCCGCCAATCGGAGAGGGGCAGTACGCCGAGTCGCCCAAGAGGACCGCTCTGCCCTTGGACCAGATCTTGCACTTCACTTGAGCTATCTCTTGCATGTGAACATCATCGGCTTCGCGGAGGGCTTTTAAAACCTTTTCTGACTCCCATCCGGTACCCTGAAAGCGTCGGATAATGGCTTCCCGTTTGTCGTCATTAGACATTTGTCGAAAGGCCTCCAGTTGGTCACTCTGGAATCGACAAACGGCAGCCGCGCGTGCCATGCCCAATCGATCCGGTCGAATCAGTAGAATTTGAGAATTCGGCGTGTGGTGACACCGCGCCCACATGTCAGTTTCGCATCTGAAAGAGAACAGTGCGGCGAACAGACCGAAACGAGAAATAGGTGCCTTCACGCTTTCGTTGAATATTTTAGCTCGGGTGTAGGAATTCAAGCCTTCCGCGATGACCAGGAGATCAAAGTGGAGTTGCTGCGATTTTTGATTGGTCAAAGTGACATGCAAGCCATCCTCCACTTCTTCGACAACATCCACCGAATCGCCGAAGATGAAGCGCGCGTGATCCTTGGTCAGCTCGTAGAGTTCCGCCACCAGTTCTCCGCGGCGGAGTTGGAATGGAGAGGTAAAAGAGGCATCCGAAGCTGCAATCTGAGCCATGGGTTGGTTCCATTTATTGACGAGCTTGAGTCCCAGTTCGCCGGACGCTTTTTCTCGGAGAGCGTCCATAAGCCCCATGGATTCCAGAATCGGTAAGGCATGCTGGCGGAGACTGACGCTGTGCCCTTCTGTTCTTAGCTGATCAGCCCGCTCCAAGACCGTCACCGAGGCGCCTGCTTTGATCAGCCAATAAGCTGCGACCAGTCCACCAATCCCTGCTCCAGAGATAAGCACTCGTAGTTCCTTCTGAGTTGGGAGAGTTATGTCAGACATCACGACGACTAGGGATATTATTTGCAGCGATTGTCAGAAGATAAACGGGAGGATTGAGAGATTGATTGGTTCGTAGGTATAGGCTATGGTTATTATGGTAGTTGGATAAGTGGTTCTATGTGGATGAGTAAACAAGGATGTGGGTCGAAGTGCTGCCCTTTATAAGATTCGAGTGCATCTTGTAGGTCGGTTGTGAAGAGTGAAGCGCAGTCGAATTTGGGACCAGGCCGACCGCTGCCTCCTCTAGTCAGAAACGCAGGGACTAAGACCCTGGAGGAGCCAGGACAGGCCAGGTCCGCTGTTCCCCCTTCCGTATACAGAGGAGAAGTTGTGCCCAGAGCACAACGCTTCCTTCAGCCGGGTGTAGCACAATTATAACTTGTAGTGGTACGTTGGGCGACGAGCCCTTTTCCTTTTCAGGGTTGGCCAGTCCTGGTTTTATTTCTCGATGTACGAGTCATAAATGACCAGGGCCCAATACCTCGGTCCCATCTCAACGGGCGGAATTTACTGATGTGATAGCGTGTCGAAACCACCTAACGGCAGAGGGTTAACCGACCCGCCGGGAGCCATTAAGGATAATACCGGCGGAGCTGACCCTGTCGAATCTCCGCCCGAGCCACCCAAAGCATTTCTTGCAACTTTACAAATGTATGTACGAGGTATTCCTTCCGCAACCATTGCTACGTCATACCCACCAGGCGCCGTCGGGAAACTCGGCAGCGTCCAATCCGCCTTTCTCAATCTTCGCGGACTGACTGCCGCAAGGCGCCGGCGAGAACGCGAATGAGCCGCCAGGTTTGTTTGTCGCGCTTGCACCCATGGGAGGCCGGAGATCTCCCTGGCTACTCACTTGTCTGTCGAGTCTCGACAAATGCATCGTAGCAGACCGTAGAGGATTTCCCAAAAATTCTTAATTTACATGGTCTTTATAAAGCCAGATTAATGACGAAAATTTTGATTTGGTTCTGAATGATGAAAAGCAATAGTTGTAGGTGCACAACTTGATCTTGTGTTGACAGCCCTTTAAGTGGCGACGGGCAGGTCATCCAGTGCGGATGATGGCACCCAGGAACGTAACACGATTCTTTGCCTCTGCATGTAGACTAGTGATGTACATACATGAAAAATGATTAAATACTATGCTCCTTCATCTCGCTCGAGCCAAACACCTCTTTGATTTCTTGACCAGGCCACCTTATCCAGTTGGGACAACTATGTATGTAGGCTTTCTGGTTGCTCCATTTCTGTTCATCTTGCAGGGGGGCTCGATTGCTTCCTCCCCTGGACCAAGGGTACATAGAAGCATGATCTTGACACACCTGATGAGCGTTGCAAAAGGTTCTCTTACTTGAGTATCATCGGTTGGATAGCTTCACTGAAAGGTCAACACAATTGAGGATGGCCAGTAAATATTCATGGAGAGAAGCTGAGGCCTTATTTCAGGTAGGTAAGTACCATAACTGTGAGGGTTTCTCAATCATCACGGGTACATAATCAGACGGAGGTGACAAGAAATACACGTGGGTAATGCAAGGGAAAGACCGTCGGTTGGAACATGAAAGTTGATGAAGCAATGACTAATAAATATAAATAAATAAATGAAATAAAGAAATAAATTGATTGAAAGAAAGCAACAATTAGGTGTGATCTTGACGAGCAAGAATTGAAAGAAATATTTATTCTAGAGAGATGTGATACAATACGAGAGGAGAGAATACAACAACAACAAGAGTTATGAAGGATCGTAAGGAGAGAAAGAGAGGGGGAGATGTGCATGTGTGTGCAGAGGGTCAAACTTGCGGTCATCCTATGGGTCGAGATCCGCCCACGCAGACCGAGTTGATGAATACCGAGCCAATGTTCCGGTCGTCACCCTGAATGAGCCATACCAAGAACCACATTCACCTTTGCTTTTCCTTTGAGAACATCAAGATAAGCATAGCAGGGACAAACTTACGGTGAATAGGAACTTCTCCAACAGGGTGGGCAGGTCAATTTCCGCCCTTTGATCATCGATAATGAAGTTGGGGTTGAAGCCGTCAGGGTAAGGGTCCGCTTGAGAGGCAAGAATCCACTCTGAGAACCGATGTTCATCATCATCACCATCCCCATTCGAGGGTAGAATGTGCTGATGAGGAACTGTAGCTGCAGCAGCGCCGGTCTGAATGAGGAGAGCGTCGAACTGTTTGCCGGGCGCAAAGTTGCCAACACAATGTTCCAGATTGCATACTCGGGCGCCTCCTAGCGTGGCCAAGTAAACGAGGTTCTCGATCGACAGCTGTCCAGAGCGATCAGGGTCTTGTTCTGAGTCGTTTGGAGGAGCGGAAAAGCCGAGCACCTTGGCCGCGATGGCAGCATCCCTGATGGTGGTCAGGATGCCCACGCCGTATCCTCCGGAGACATCGGTGCCGAGGCTCAGCTTGTCGAACCCAGCATCCAGCAGCGCCTGGACCTTGCAGATCCCCGAGCGGAGGTTAAAGTTGGAGGTGGGGCAATGGCTCAGCCCGCATCCGCGCGCGGCCAGCAGCGTCAGCTCGCTCGGCTCGAGATGGATGCAATGCGCTAGGATCGTCCGCTCGCTCAGAAGCCCAAACGAGTCGTATACGTCGCTGTACGTCGCGCAACCTGGGAACAACTTCTTGGTATAATCGATCTCCGAAAGCGACTCGCTCAGGTGCGTTTGTAGGCGCAGATGGCAGTCCCTCTTCATCAGCTCCCCTAGTTGTGTGAGTAACTCGTCCGTGCATGAGATCGCGAATCGAGGCGTGAGGATGGGTTGCACCATCGCATCTCGGTAATCTTCATGTCTTCGCAGCGCAACCTGAGAACCTTCATTTGATGAGGATACATTGGTTGGGGAGTGGGATGACTTGCTGTTTGAATCTTTTGAACTATGGCATGATGGGGTCGAGCACTCCTGACGAACAAAGTCGATGAACTTGATCGTATCCTGCATGGACTGCTCCGCCGAGACTTCCTTGTATTGATCGGCAGAGTCGTTGCGATCCATCTGTGAGGAAACCAATCAGTTACTCTACGATACATGTTAGTTAACCACTAACCGCATCCATCCACAATAATTCAAAATGGGGAAGCCTTACGTTACATTTACCGATGAATGCTCGTTGGCCAGCCTGGTGACAGACCATGGCCAGGATCTTGGCGGCACTGAGGTGGAGCGAGCTGTAGTAGCAGCTCGTAGTGGTTCCGGTCCGGATGGAGCGGCTCACGACTTTTTCAAACATCCGCTTCGCATACTGCTCGTCTTCAAATCGCATCTCCTCGGGAAATGTAACGTACTTCAACCAATCAAGTACTGATATATATATAGGCAGGTAACGAGTAGCAAGGGATAGATATGCCATCAGTCATGTTCAACTTGTCCGTGCTTTGAAATGATGGCTGCACAGGGCGGGATGACTGACAGGTATATTGTTGCCCAACCCCGATGTTCTGGTATTGGACAGCATCTAGATAAAAATGGACACAGATATATCATTAGATTTCTTTCATCTTATTTGACTTGTACAGTTGATCACAAGTGACGTCAGGATGGAAATTACGGGTATGAGTATCCACCAAACCAGGGATGAAAAATTCGCCAGTTCGCAAAGCGATTAATCTGACCGACTCTTGCAACTCGACCAACTGATCAGGGGCATCGCCACCTAGACATAACTTGAGCTTCTCTCTTAAAGTTGTGTAGGTCCAGCGATGCGGGGAGGACTCGAGACAGAGGATCGTTCCGGCCGAGTCGATGACCATGAGCCCGTTCTGGTCGATGAACTGGAGCCGGGTGACCGATGTCGAGTGAATGAAGCTGCCCAGGATGACCACGGGTTTGTTCTGCCTGGGTCCATGAGATTCAGAAGATGTTGGGTTAGTCTCCATCTGGCATGCGCGTTCGAGCTTCTCCCTTCAAGCCAGTCTCCCCCGTATGTATGGTTTCGATGTATACGCCTCGACAAGATCAAATCGGAGAATCTTCAATTCAAGTTGACATCAATTCCCGTTCTCAAAGACAAAAAGAATGCACAGGAGCCTTATGACAAACCGATGGGGAAAAGGTTGTTCCACGCAAGTTTCTTGGGGCTGGATCGATCGAGTTAGAGTGACTGGATGTGGGTGCGAGGGAGTGCTCAGATGGTAATCTCCCAGGTCCGAACGATAAATGACCTGCCCAACGAGGGTACCCTGTGGCTCTGAGCGATCCTTTTCCAGAGACACCCTTCTCCAGAAACACATCTCTGCCTGGAGAAGCAAGGGAGAATGGCACACGAGCTGGGGTGTTCCTTGCCTTTAAATGAGCACATAAATAGAATGACTGGCTGATCAGATGCAGGCCATCCCATGTTCTCCCTTCCGAACGCAGGGTCATGGCCACAGAAGCAGAACAGAGCAGAATCAGATCCCTTCCCTCCCGATGGGCCGTGACCTTGTCCTCCCCATCGTGAGCATTATGACATGTGAGATCTCTGGAACAAAAACTGTTGCGGGAAAGACACACAGGTGGAACAGACTGCTTGCCGTAGCTCCTTGGCTCTCCCTGGTTATCCCGCTCTCATCAAGACTTGGATAACCGACTTCATCAATGAGTGCAAACCGCAGCCTTGATCACTCCTGATGATATCCATGCCTCTTCATATCCGACCAGCACTAGTCATTAAAAGCACACGAGTCATTCGAGTCTCTTAACCAGAGACTTCCTTATTGCTCACACCACATCCTCACTGCGCGATTCCCTATTACCCACCAAAGCATAACGCCAATCAGCGAGAAATTAGTCCAAAAGTATATATATATATATATATACACATTGACTTAAAAGGTATATATACACTCAAGGCTGTTTTTCATCTGCTCGCTGAATCCTCTTCCCGATCAGCATCAAAGAAATCTGTGTCGAGGTGGGCGGTTGAACGTCCAATAAGAAAATCTGAGGTTTGAATACTTTCATTTTGTCATCATGGAGGATAAACTGATGAACGAATTTTCCTTGCGTATTTTGTAGGCCACCCAAAAAAGCGGAATCTCACCCGAAGTCGCTATCCACAAAAAGCAGACCTACATAATCCACCGACAGTCTTACCAGGAAAATGGCGACAGCAAAGAATCTACGAGTGCTCATCTCGGGCATAGGGATTGCCGGGCCTGTGGCGGCGTATTGGCTCAGCAAAGCGGGCGTTTCCGTGACGGTGTTGGAGCGCTGCGAGTGTCTCAGAAAGGAGGGGCAGACGGTAGATATTCGCGGCGAAGGGGTCAAGATCATGCGATGGATGGGGGTGGAGGAGGAAGTACGCCGGCTCACTACGAAGGAGCTGGGGATCAAGTTTGTCGACTCCCACAATCGCGTCTGGGCTGCCTTCGGACAGTCCGGTAACGAGAGCTTCACCAGCGAGTTCGAGATCGTCCGCGGTGAACTCGCGTCGGTCTTCCACGAAGCTTCCAAGGACAAGATTGACTTCATCTTTGGAGACTCGATCGACTCCATCGAGGAGACGGGACATTCCGTCAAGGTCACCTTGCAAAATGACAGCACCAGACCCATGGAATACGATATTCTTATTGTGGCCGAGGGTCTCACCTCCCGCACTCGGGCTAAAGTTTTCAACGAAGACGTGCGTGCCCCGATCCGAAGCTTGAATCTCTGGTGCGCCTCCTTCTCTTATCCTCAGGGGGACTCGGACGAGGACTGGGCCCGCTGGTACAACATTCCAGGCAGGCGAAGCTTCCTTGTGCGACCAGACGGCTTTGGGAGAGTCCGCGCGTCGGCGACCTGCCTCGATGAGAGTGATGCGATTAAGGCGATTGCGAGCTCACGAACACCGACGGAGAAGCAGAAGGATTTTTTCATCAATCTCTTCAAGGGAAGCGGATGGGAGTCGGAGAAAATCCTCGAAGGCCTTCGCAAGGCTGATGACCTCTATGTCCAAGAGATTGCGCAGACTAAGGCCCCATCATGGTCCAAAGGAAGAGTGGTCTTGGTCGGTGATACGGCCTTCTGTCCCTCAGCGATCACCGGCATGGGCACCACCGCCGCAATCACAGGCGCATACGTACTCGCCGCCGAAATCGTCAAACATCCGGGTGACCATCGGGCCGCCTTTGCCGCCTATGAAAACGGCCTGCGCGACTGGATTGAGAAGGCCCAGAAGCTCCTGCCCGGCCAGGCCAAACTGCTCAACCCGGAAACTGGCTGGGGTATCCAGTGCTTCCTTACCATCGTCTTCCTCGTCTCCACCGTCATCAACAGTCGCCTCTTCGCCCTCTTGAGCCGTCTCAATCCTGCTCAATACTTCAACTCTTCCACCCCTACCACCTTGGCTCTTCCCGACCCCTCTGTCTTCGATTCTCGTCACGATGATCAAGCCTAGCGTTTCTTTTTCTTCTTTTCTTCTACGCATCATCGCTCTCAACTTCGCAAAATCTTTGCAGTATGAAACATATGCAACTTCATTCCTCTATTGCACAATTTGTCAACATCTGTGCACTCTCAACTTAGCAAAGGGCTTCTGGTATGAATCTTTTGCATCTAAACTTCCCCAATAGATAAAGCGCTGTTAGCTGTTGTAAATTTCGACCTCTTTCAGCTTTTCTCCTCTTTTTTTCTTTTTTTCTTTTTTTTCTTTTTTCTTCTTTCTTTTTCCTTTTTTTGTATCTATGTAATCTGACTTGCAGCAAGATACACTCAAGTTTCATTTTCAACCTTGCATTGATGCTCTTTCCGGCACCATCATAAACATGGGTGTGAAATTTATCACCAGCACTTAGGACAAGAAAACCTTCATCCTACACTTTGTACTTACAAAAGTGGTGTTTCAGCAAGCAGGTGTGCTTTCACAATCAGGCATCACACTACACTCCACATGTTATGCCCCATAAGGACATCTGATCATGATCCTATCTTGTCAATCATGCATGTTGAATATTTATTCAATCTTGACTCTCATATTATGGAAGGTTCCATGCTTCAACTGGCAGCAGTTCATGTTTTGTGTCAATAATTACTGATGCCATTTGAAGCAACTTTTCTTCCAGTGTGCACTGAAAGTGAAGGGAAATAAATAGAGAAATAGTGTTTTAATTTGATTATGCTCTTTCAATGGGTGCCAGTACAAATCATGGCCAATGTAATGTGAGTGCCATTGATGATCTATTTTCCCAACAGTTTTTGGGATGCCATTCTTGAGCTTGACTCCCACCCCTCCTTCATTCTATCCCACGGTATGGTGAATTTCACTCTTTCTGAAACTCATCAACGACATGAAATATTTGGATGCATAATAACTTAAATAGGCCACTCACAACCTCAAGACTTTTAGGAAATCCAACATCCAAGTTGGGAGGATGCTTTGTTGGCTTTCTCATTTCCAATGTTGGATAAATGTATTATGGTGACACAGCTTGGTCAGTGGGCGATTCTATGGAAGCCAACTATCACCTTTTTCTTGACAGATAGGAGTTTCTGGTCTAATAAGGGGAAAAAGGGAGTCACACCAATGTATTGCAATTGCCTTGATGTTTGAGGGATTCACACTAATCTGCAATTCTCTTCAGGAGGGTATTGTCCCTTATTTTCACAAACCGGTATGGGAAGAAGATAAATTTAAGTGATGATTTATATCAAGAGCTTCATAGTTCACTGCCATGATATCACTGATAGTAGAGAATGAGCTTAAACAGAAGGTCTGCATCTTACACTATTTCCTGGAAAATTGGCTTTGGATCACATGGCTCTTTCTGCACATTTTTTTCGCAAATAACTTCAAAAAGTATCTCAACAGGAAGAACTACAGGGGAGGTCTGTGCTCAGCAATGTTCATATGCTGACCTCCTTTTGTATTTTTTTTCTCATCAATTCCCAGTTATATTTCAGCAGATAAAAAAAGACCATCAAGCTCTGTAGCAGCTTGAGAGTATTTTCATCTGATATCAACACAAAATGTGACTCCGGGAAGCTGTATGTCCAAATGTTAAATAAAAAGCAGTCAATTTGGAATTCTTGACACGCGAGTTGGGGCTGATCAGGTGTACCCCTCCGAGTCCCGAGTCCTGACGGAGGGGAGTTCAGACATTCTACATCAGTTGGCCCTGGGGGACTTTGTTCAGCTTGCCATCAATCTGAGGGTGCTGCTTTGAAGTTGCCGCAGGTTGCGGTTTATTGACGGTTGATCATCCCATGTTCGGGGCGGTTTGGGTTTGCGGGGTCCTGCGAGCACCTCTGAAGCAGTGAGGCGGGTTGAGGGAACCGAACCACCCGAGCCGCCGTGTAGTACATACAGATCTCATCACGGCGATGCCCTTATTGTATGGCCCGGGTAGCCCGATCGGCATTGTATCATACAGCTGCACCAAGCTTCCGGCCGCCCGCCGCCTCTCGCAAACCCCGGCTACCGTTGCTCGAACCCTTAAGCCCTGTCCCAGTCCACATGCGGAAAGTCTGCTGGCCCCATGAACCCTTCATGTTTCCACCTTCACTGCTTCGTCGCCAAACTTAACATAAGTTCTCTCCCTCGAGAGGCTTTGTTAAGTTTGCTTCGTCGCCCACATCTCACTAAACCCCGCATATCCTTCTTCGCCATTCTACGTGACGGCGAAGAGTATTTAAGCCCCTCTCCGTCACAGCTGGCCCTTTGTTCCTCTCAAGTTGCAATTCGCTACCAGTTCCAGCACGCCATCAGCCCATCAGCAAGAAATTTCAAGATCTGCTTTTCTCAACTTCTACAAGCCATAAAATAAATACCCCTGCTCACCTTCTCTCAGAACACTCGAGCCTTCAAGCAGAAACGGTAAGAATCGGGCTTTCTCTTTCCACTGCGGGTTAAACTTGGGGTAGATGAACTGACTAGTTTCTCCTGACTTCCCTGTGGTTTGGCCGTCAAAACAGCACGTCTCGTCACAGTCCTCCTTCATTCACAAATTAAAATCTGAAAATGGCCAACGCAAAACCCCTGCGAGTGCTTATCTCGGGAATTGGGATTGCCGGCCCTGTGGCGGCTTATTGGCTCAGCAAGGCGGGAATTTCAGTCACGGTGTTGGAGCGCTGTGACCGTCTCAGAAAGGAGGGGCAGACGGTGGATATCCGGAATGAAGGTTTGAATGTCATGCGATGGATGGGGGTCGAGGAAGAAATCCGACGACGCACAACAAAAGAGGTTGGACTCAAGTTTGTCGACTCCAATAACCGATCCTGGGGCGCCTTCCCTCAAACTGACGAGGGCAGCTTCACCAGCGAGTTCGAGATCGTCCGCGGCGAGCTGGCGACGGTCTTCTACGAAGCCTCGGAGGGCAAGATTGACTACATCTTTGGAGACTCGATCGACTCCATCGAGGAAACTGGACATTCTGTCAAGGTCACCTTGCAGAAGGATAGCGCAAGGCTCATGGAATACGATATTCTTATTGTGGCCGAGGGTCTCACTTCCCGCACTCGGGCCAAGGTTTTCAATGAAGATGTTCGTGCCCCGATCCGAAGCTTGAATCTTTGGTGCGCCTCCTTCTCTTATCCTCAGGGAGACTCGGACGACGACTGGGCCCGCTGGTATCACATTCCGGGCCGCCGGGGCCTCCTTGTCCGACCTGATGGATTCGGTAGAGTCCGCGCTACAATCCTCCGCATCGATGAAGGCGAGGCGATTAGAACGATCGCGAGCTCGCGCACGTCGATTGAGAAGCAGAAGGAATATTTTATCAATCTTTTCAAGGGAACCGGATGGGAATCTGAGAAGATCCTCGAAGGCCTTCGCACGGCTGACGATTTCTATGTACAAGAAGTCGCCCAGACCAGGGCCCCAACATGGTCTAAAGGCAGAGTGGTCTTAGTTGGTGACTCCGCCTTTTGCACCTCAGTCATCGGTGGTATGGGCACCACCACGGCCATCGCAGGTGCATACGTCTTAGCCGCCGAGATCGTCAAGAATCCGTCCGACCACCGGGCCGCATTCGCGGCGTATGAAAACAGCCTCCGCGGCTGGATTGAGAAGCTCCAGAAGGTACCAACCGGCGCGCCGAAAGTGATGAACCCTCAAACGAGCTGGGGTATCAAGTGCCTTCACTCTGCCTTGCTTCTGGCCTCCATTGTCATGAATAGCCGCCTCTTTGCTCTCTTGAAGCGTCTCAATCCTGCCGACTACTTGGGCTTCAACACTAGCAACGCCTTGAGTCTGCCGGACCCCTCTATATTCGAACCGCGTGATAACTAAGCGTATCATCATCATCATTGCCAATTTTTTCATCTTCAAGTATCGATGGAAGCAAACCACGCACAGCCACGAATGTTTGGAAGACGAAGTGAATGTAGCCATCATGAATCTCCGATATTTTTCTTGTATAAAACTCATGGGCACCGTGCACTGTAGACATATAGCAATACCTGTTGTTTTCTGGGAATTGATTTGAAACACGTGATGGATTTGATACTCAGCTCATTAAATTTCTATTTAAGCCCTCAAGGTTTGGTACAAACCTATTTCTTCAAAAAAATGTGCCCCCAAAACTCTGATGTGAGACTGGAAACAAAAAAATCAATTATTTCTGTACAGCTTTCTGTTTTCTGTTGAATGCCTGAGTCATACCACTGGCAATGGGGGTGAAGAAGCTGGATAGACTTTGGGTTGTGTGTGGTCTGACCATCGAGGAATCATTCCAGACTTCTAGAAGGTCAATTGAGATATATGGAGAGATGTGCCACATGTATTAGGCCTGCAAAATTGGTTCCTGGCTTTCTATTGAGTCAATGGAAAATCTATTGAACGTGCCATTGTAGATGCTCTCGATTTGTTCAAAAAGCAGCTTGTTTGCAAAGGAGGGCTTTTGAACATGCAATTTGTGACCAAATTCCATCAATTTTCATTCTTCAGCTTTCCACTCTCATGTAATGCATATCTGGTTACTGAAACCGTTCAGGTGTTCAGTTTGGAGCATTAGTGCAAGCTTATCTATTTGAAAATATCATTCAAGCCTGTGTCACTGCAAAACCACAAGTCAATCTTAAGTTTTCAAGCTCAAGGGCTTATGGTAACTGTAACATCACGTCCATTAGTCAACATTAGGCAAGAAAATCATGTATCAATTTTTTGTATCAATATCAGAGATGAGGTTGGCCATGGGCTGGGAGAATGAAACAAGGTGGCAGATTTTGTGACTATGGAGAAATCTTGAAAACACGTACTTAGCTAATAGATGGGGAGAAAAAAAGACGGTAGGAAAGAGTATGTATCTAATGAATAAAGTAAAAAAAGAATAATCCGCGCACATGATCCTGTTAAGATTTGGAATTCTTCAACGCCTCTTGAAAACGGATGGTTTCGGATTGGTGGGCGCAACAGCATTGACGGGTAGACCCAATCGGATCAAGAAGGGGATCAGGATTGGCAAAAGCTTAGTAATAATCGGTAAGGATAAGAAATACCCGGCGAGGTGGAAAAAGTGGATGCCGAATCTGGAGCCTGGGAGTCCGAATCTGATCGTCATTGCCACTGGTTTTTGAATGGATTCGGTCCAAGGCTTCAGAGAGTTTTCGTAGGCTTCAAATGCCGATCTATGGTCTCCCGGGTTCTGAACCAACTCGGCGGCCAAGCTGTACGCGCCAATAATCGCAGCAGTCGTGCCCATCCCGCCAAATGGAGAGGGACAGTACGCCGAATCGCCCAAGAGGATAGCCCTCCCTTTGGACCATCTTTCGCATTTCACTTGAACCATCTCCAGCACGTAGAAGTCTTCGGCCTTGCTCAAAGCTCTTATGATCTTGCTAGTTTCCCATCCCGTTTGTTTGAAATGCTGAATGAAGAAATCCTTCTGTTGTTGAGTGGGAGTTTTCGAGCTAACCAAGTTCGTCGAGCTGATGTATTCCTCACTTTTTCTGCACATCGCCAACGTCCGTGTAAGTCCAAACCGATCGGGGCGGAGTAGGAGTGCTCTATGGTCGGGAATGTTGTACCAAGAAGCCCACTTGTTGTTGGACTTGTACGAAAACGAAGCCGCCAATAAACCCAAGCTGTGGATGGGCGCGTTGACTTCTTCATTGAATAGTTTGGCTCGAGTGCGCGATCTTAAACCTTCAGCAACCAGAAGGACATCGAATTCGAGGACTCGAGGACTTCCGGAAAGAGTAACGCGTATGTCTTGATGGGTTTCTTCAATCGTTTCAATCGTAGTGCCAAAGATGAAGTGGGCATGATCTTTCACTTTTTCGTATAGCGAGTTTACAAGGTCACCTCGACGCAACTCCACTCCACAGCTAAAGCCCAGATCACCAGGAGGGAAAGCAGCCCAGGTTTGGTAGTTGCTGTCGACCAGTTTGAGGCCCATCTCGTGAGACATCTGTCTTTGAACCTCTTCGTCAAGACCCATGTAGCTAATGATCGGGAGAGCTTCCTTGCGAATACCGATGATGTGGCCTTCTTTCCGCAAGTCCTTCGCACGCTCCAGGATAGTAACTGATGCATCTGCCCTGGCTAGCCAATATGCTACAACCAGTCCACCGATTCCTGCGCCTGAGATGAGCACGCGTAGCTTCTTTTGAGGGGTGGTTTCTGACATATCGACGGTGAAGATATAATGTTCTATTATTTTAATGGCTAAACTGAACTTGAGTAGGAATTGCAATAGTTGAAGATAGTGTTCTATTATTTTAATGGATAACTGAACGAACTTGAGTAGGAATTGAAATAGTTAGGCAAGTTTTGTGATCAGTGGATGTTGTCATTGAGAGCCTTTATATATTGCCTTCGATTGCTCTGAAAAACCGGTAGTGGCAACATGGCATCTGATCCTCTTTGATCCAAAATGGTGGCTAGTCAAATGGAAAGGTGAGATGCGATCCTTTGGAAGGCTGCTTGCATGCCTCCGATGTGCCCCGGTACATGCTGTGCTCATGTTCCGACATCAGGTTCTTTTCTCTTGCTGAACTAAGGTTAAGCAAGTTATGGACCTCATAAAAATTTACGGCTTCCAAATCGAGTGAAGCTCGACCGAATATCTTTCTCTCTTGCCTCACTGGCATTCCTTTCTCTCTAGGACTTCCATGGATCTCACCGACTCCGAGGGCATCACCGCACACGCGCATTGATTTCCATTCCAGTGGTTGATTATGACTTAGAACAAAGTCAGCGGATGATTTTTTTTCGGGATGACTTCAAAACAAAGTGTTCCTTGTTCTGGCATATTAATCATGTAGAGCGAGTAATCCCCATGTGCTTCTCCGCCGCCTGTCTGTGGCGAATGGTGAGGATCACCCAGGCCGGTCGATTTGGAGCGACTCTTTTGACCGGAATTCCTTCGTGGCGCAGGCTGCACAGGCACAGAGCTATGCAGTAATGAGCAGGGAGAAAGATGATACCGGATTAGGTAGGAACTTAAAGGGTGTAGTTAACCATCCGGCGCCGTTTAGCTGTTGGCTTCAGGAGACCGATCATGCGACGGAAACTTGCAGCGAAAACATGGCAAAGATTAGGAGGAGCGTAGGAAACCTCCAACCCATCACTAGAACATGTTCTTATACCTCAGTTTACAACTTGCTCCTGCCGCACAGATTGAGGGAGTGCGTGTTACTCATCACCGGCCCAACCGGCGGCGGCAGCCGCCTTGAAATTGAGCTGATGTTTCCCTGGGTCCCCTGACAGTCGGTGGTGAGTCCTAGTGAGTCGCGCAGCGCACGAGCTGGGCGAAGGATGACCTGATATGTATTATCCGGCGCAAAATGAATAAAATCCATGCAAATCTGATCTCGATCAGCTTTTAGCCTCGAGTGTCAGAAGAAAGTGCTTTCCGCCATTTCTTCCTCGATGGCCCAGATCGACGGCGGATATCTTAATTAGGAGGGAAGACAACGATCGCGAGCTTGACAAATATATTCTAATTCTCCTTTCAGCGTGAGCTCCTGATTGCCTATGGCTCGTTTACGGTACCCTCTGTCGGAGACAACCCCCCAAAAAAAAACTAACATCAGTTGATGGCTGTTTGACTAAGACCAATCCTCCCAATCTGAGCTTGCGGAAAACTTTGACGCCTGGACAGATACGTATACGTACCTCGAGATCATTTCTTTCTCTCAGTGTAGCTGCGTGTCGTTTGGAGCCATATCCTCAGTCAAGCAAATTTACTCCAATTGAAGACCATACATACCCCCAAACTTTGAAATGGCATCAACACTTTCTCACTCGGCCGTGTTTGCAGCAGGCTTGCTGATTGGGGTTGGATCAATAATCTATTCGAATCAACGCTCAGCCAATCATTCGGCTCATCACTCTCACTCAGACCAACAAAACTCAATCACCACCATCCCCGTCAACTCGGCCAGCAGTCAACAGGCTCCCTTCCAGCACCAGCACTTCTTCTCAGCCCCCGGAAATTCACCTACCCCCAGCCATTCATCATCTCTCAAAGAGATCCTCAGATTTGGCAATCCTGGTAAGACTTTCAATTAACTTGTACTACCCATCTATTTTGCTACAAAACTTACATCATATAATTCAACTGGGCCGAAATCCTTCCGTCGCTTTTATTAAACAAATTGCTTCCCAGGTCCTATCAGCGACTTTTTCGCCAGGGAGGCATACGCGGTTGGATATGATAGAAGGACTAGAAACCCTGCCTGGACAGCCGAACACCTGACGAGTAGCAACCTCAGATCGAGCGATGGTGAAGACAAACCAGATCGGTCTCATTCGTTTTGAGTTCTTTCCTTTTCTCCGGTTTGCTCCCATGACCCCCCTTTTTCACGCTTGCCCACATTACGTGCTTGCTCTCCCATTTACACGCCACCAGACATGGATTTCCAACTGATTTCATGCTTTGCATTTCTCCCTACTCAATCAGCACATTCCATGAGGACGCATCCATACCTAGCCAATTCCGAGCTAAACTGAGCGATTACTTCAGGAGTGGCTTCGATCGCGGCCACATGGTTTGTGTCTTCATACCAACCTTCGCCGATGTCGGTTTCTTGAAACTCATTGTTTATAACCGTAGGTTCCAGCCGCAGATGCCAAGAGAAGTCAGTCCGCAATGAACCAAACCTTCTTGCTATCGAACATTGCTCCTCAGGTTGGGGAAGGGTTCAATCGGGATTGTCAGTGAACCTTCAAGTTCTCTTGTTCTTGTCAGGAAACTACGCAAGAGAAATTAACTGGTTTGGTTGCCTCACATGTGATCACTTCACTTTATCACTTCACCCTCTTGGAATGAATCGGGTGACATAGATTGGGCACATCTTGAGGGCTTTGTTCGCCAGCTCACAAATTCATTCCAAGACGTTTACGTGTTTACCTTACCGATGTACCTCCCCAAGCAAGACCCAGTGACTAAGAAGCAAATCGTTAGCTACGAAGTAATTGGTAAGGAATGAGAATGTCCCATGAGTCCAAAAATTATATTATCGAGAGTTCATTCTTACCACCCCATTTCCGCCCATCGGAAATCGCAGGTAATCCACCCAACGTGGCTGTCCCCACCCATTTTGCGAAAGTAGTATTTGCGACCGGAGGCAAGTATGATGCGGGTGGCAAGGGTGCCATCGGCTCCTTCGTGCTTCCCAACGACAAGATTTCAAACGAGCAGCCACTCACTTCCTTCGAAGTCCCCGTCGAATCAGTTGAACGTTCCGCCGGATTGACCTTGTTGCCCGAAAGTGTTAAAACTAACCCTGTGAGACTTTGTTCGACCGTCCAATGTGACAGTATCATGAAAACCCGTACGTATTCCTTTGCTTGCTTTAGCTATCGCGTTGTTTAGCTTGGAAACTGATCTGTTGCCATTCCTTTTGCTCAATGGTCTTCGGACGGCCAGTGAGCCAAGTCACCTACAACAAACCCAAAAAAACTGCTAAATGAAAACCTTCCATGAATTCTAGAAAGTACATATACCAAGGGGTTTTGCCGAGTTTAGTTTTTACTTTCCCTATGACCCTCAACTAATAGACCCCATTCCCCATCGTTACCTATTGTTTCGTCCCAGTATCTCATCTGCTGAATGAAGTCTTATCTTTACTCGTCCTTCCTCTTCCTTCTCCAATCTTGTTGTTCTTCCGATTTTTGCCGGGCTAAATGTCAATGGATATCATTTGGGCCTGTCTATTTCTGGTGTCATGGGGGTATTTACAACTGATCATATTTTGTGCATATTCCTCACCAGTTGATTTCTCCATTCAAATCTACATTCATGTTTTATGTACCTTCTCATCATGAAAAAAAGCACTTGATACTAAGGGACATGACACTAAAGTCAGAAAGCTATCCAGTAAATCTTTGTCAGCCCCCTGTAGCACAGGTGGCAAAGGGACCATCGTATGTCATTGGGCTGAGCTAGAACCGCACTACACCCTCATACATAATAGGGGGGTTCACACTATCCTGATTCCAAACTTTTTTGGGTGGTTTTGCACCTCCATCAGTCAAGTTGGGGGATGGTGTAGGCATGATACTGTTGGTTTCTTTGGCTGAATACCACTGTCACTCTTTGATGTGTAGCTCTTCTGCTGTGTGATAAAAATTATTGGATCAACACACATCCAATGGCAGGATGAAATTTTCCTCAAAAGTTACTGGCTGTATCATGCCTAAACCATCTCCCAGCTTTACTGAAGCAGGTGCAAACAAATCCAAAAAACCTCCAGATCAGCAGCCACATTCTGCTGATTTGCCATGAATTGAGGGGGAAAAATTTCTGCAGATGCATGACCAAAGTTTGTTGGATCAGCAAGCATTGAACCGCAGTCCTTTATTTCAAAAGCAAATGATGGTATAATAATATATTGCGCTTAAGTTCAACCTTCCACCAGGGGAATTCATTTTCTGCTGGTTGGGCAAACCAGTTAGTGTCAATAGTTTTACTGATGGATGACAAAAGTTTGTTGGATCAGCAAGAATCAAATGTCCTTGACTTCCTGCAAAACTGGTGTGAATATATCATGCCTCAACCCAACTTTATGCAGTTGGGAAATCTAACAAAAATGCTCCAGATCAGCAGAATGTGACCCCCCCCCCCACCCTATATATTATGCAGGTGAAAAATCTGCAAAAAAAGATCAAAATCAGCAGGACGTGAGCCCCTCCCCCTAATAGGGCATTTCATGACCTGCTGCTTATATTGAATTGAGCTGCATTTCAACAATGAATTAGTGGTGTTTTTGTAGAGTTTGTGAATGATTTTTCATCATGCCATGCATGAAAACTTAAATTTGGCTGGCATCACTCACACAAGCCCTACCTGCTCATCCAAGGGCCCGTTTAAGATTATGAACTGCACAAGCAAGGGTTGTAAATTCCAGCAACCTGAAATCAGCAGGTCATGAACGGCCCTAATAGGGTGGTTCACAACCCTTGTTTGTGATAAATTTAGCTGCATTTTAAGAATGAATTAGCAGTATGCAGGTCATAAGTTTCAATTGGACCTAGCATGAGCCAGTATGATTTGGGTGAGTGACACCAGCCATTGTGCAAGTTTTGGTGCACAGCATGCTGAGCAACCAAACATAAACTATACCAAAATAAGCAGGGATCATAAATTCCAGCAATCTGAAATCAGCGGGTTGTGAACCACCCTAATAACTCTTGTAGTTTGCAAGGGATCAAAATTATACAGTCATGTTGATTTTGTATCTACGTGACGTTATAAGGTATTGAAGGCTATTAGGGCAGTTCACGACCCACAGACTTCAGATTGCTGAAATTTTTGACCCCTGCTTATGAAGGTCTTGAGTATACATAAATCAGACCTTGCATGAGCAGGAAGGTTTGGGTGAGTGATCCCAGCCAACTTTAATACCTATGCAAGGGCATGCCTAAACTAAAAAAAAGATTGCTAATGCAGTGATAAAGTCCTGCTAAATGGAATATAAACAGCAGGTCGTGAACCGGACTGTAGGGTATTGCTGACACTCATTGTTTGCGGATGCTTCGATTTCTTGGTCGGTGGGGATTAGTAAACCTTATGTATTCATGACATCACTGGCACAAAGGGGGAATATGTACACATTATTTATGATTTGGTGGAAGATGAGATGATCAAAGCTGGTGGTGTGATATCCACTGCTCCTCTTCATATGTATCTTCACATCCCTTTTACATTCACTCTTCCTTCAAGCTGTGGTTTCGCTTTTCTTGTTCAATACAATTCCTCGTATACCGTCGGGTTCGATTTGGTTGACATACATACCCAAGTTTGCATCCAGCATCATGCCGCCGGACCGATCCTGCTCCAAAGGGTGAGTCCCTCCTCGCCTACCAGGGTTCCTTTCTCTTTTTCTATTATATGGATCTATGTAAGGCACACCCACTCGTTAAGAATCACATTCGCTTCAGACTCTTTCCCTCTATGAAAATTTCATCCACTGACAACAGAACTCAGTTGATAAAAGAATAAACAAGAAGTGCTAATTAGTCTACTCTTCTCTCCTCTTACATGATTCTTCGTTCGCGCGTACAATGAGCAAATTTCGCTCAGGAAGAAGCCCATTTTCTGCACCGCATGCAAGACGGTAAGTGGCGATATGTGATATTTTCTTTTACAGATTTATGAAGGAAACGATACAACTATACTGAGGTGTTCTTTTTCTTTTTCTGGGCGGCGGGGGGATTTGGAAACAGATCAAAGAGCTCGATCAGTTCGATGGACATCAACTCTCCAAAAGGTTCGGGATCAAGAAATGTGTGGGTCCACCGCCGCGGCTCTCCTTTTCTCTCCGACCGTCGCGCCGAATCCGTTTCGTTTTTTTTTTTTTTTTTTTTTGGTTGGCCTGGCTCGCTCATGGCAGAGGTGTTGTTTGTTCTAACTTCCGGACTTGGAATTCGGGGGGATTATGCACAATAGGCGGAAGAGGACGAGAAAAGGGTGCCCACGAGCTACGATGCGGAGGCGGAAAAGATGCAAGCGATGGAGCGACGCCGAGACGTGCGAAAGATCTGGTGCAGGCCGTGTTCGCAAAAGACGCACGAGCTCCTCTGGACTTGGTCCGTTCAAGGCGTCTGACGCGTCCCCGTTTCTCGCGCCCTCACAAGCCCGTAAAAACTGATTTTTTCCTATCCATTTTTCTTGCCCCTTTTCATTTTTTTTTTTTTTTTTTTTGAAAAAAAAATGCTCATGCTAATGGGGAATCTGGACTTATAGTAGTGACTGTGAACAACGTTTGCCTAGGGTAAGTGATCAGGTCTTATGAATACTCTTTCTCAACCCAAGTCTCGCTGGGTCCAATTTTAACCCAACCCTGATGAACCTGTTCGCTCAACTATTTGGTTGCAATTCTAGGCCAAGTTTGCCCAAGCACGTGAGTCAAGTTGATTTTATATTCATTTTGATTTTCATTAATGTTTTTTTTTTTTTTGTGAAATACTACCATAGAATTGTCAAAACATAAATCAGACGAAGATAGACTGTGCAAGGATTGTGCCGATCTCACAATGCAGAAAGTGGAGGCGGTTCGAGTAGGAGAAGAATATGAAGCGTAAGTGTGGTACACATATTGGGAAGACAAGACCTTTGTTCGAGAGACTTGCTGATTCCTATGACATGCCACCGTTGATACCCGCTCTATAATAATAATAATAGTGATGAGATCGAGAAAAAATTAAAAAACAGACGAGAGGCCGGGGGTGGCACCCAGGCTTAATTCGACAGGGCCAGGCCCCCACTCTACATACAAACTTAACATAAGTCCTCTCCTCTCTGTGAGACAGATAGGCCCTGCGGGGCCTCCACTCGAGAGGCTTTGTTAAGCTCGCACTACATACGCATTGTATCAAGTGATGGATCATGGAGGGGATCAATATGATCCGCGGGTATTTTATCTGTGTATGTATCCATCTCCCGGGATACGGCTATGACGACACGTTTGTTTGTACGACATTCATCAAGAGCCTTCACGCTCTGACTGAAGTTGTTAAATCACATGAAGAAATTATAAACAAACAGAATACATACAAATTGGGAAGATCAGGATGAGGATGCACAATGGGATGAATGATTATGTAAGCCATTCAGATCGGAATGATCAGATGGATCAAGCGATCGGCTTGGATGAGTTGCCCGCTGCTCCACTGGCTTACACACTACATTATTTAAGCCAACCGCACCATCCCCACACTCCGACGGACATTCCACCATCGGCTGACGACACACGAACTGACCAAGCGACTGGCCACCGGAACCATTCATCCGCCTCGTCTCCACTGAGCAGAGAAAGAAAGACGCTGACGGATTCCACCATGCTACCCGCCGGTGTCCAGACCATCCGGTTCCGGAAACCCACCACCGGCTCGGATGCCTCCAAGGCCGCAGACAGCAGCGAGAAGCTGAAAGCGGGGAGACACGTGGTGGTGAAGGACACCCTGATTGCGGAACAGATCAACAGGTTGGCTGCCCGTCACGTCATGTCCATTGTCAATGATGAACCCTTTCTTTCCGCTTGATGGATTGATTGATGAGTCGCGTGGTTGCTGATGATGGTATGTATGCATCCCACAGGAATCGGCCTCCATGGGCACCCAAGCTCTCCGTCGCCTTCCGCATCCTCGTGCTGGTACGCTTCTGTGCGGCCATGTACAGCTCAATCCAGGACTGCGATGAATGTAGGCGGTGTCTCTCCCCATGGGATATATATATATATATATATGCATCTGGAAAGCTGAGCTGATGGCATGGCACTTGATTAGCCTTCAACTACTGGGAACCCACGCACTATCTCGTCCATGGCAAAGGATTCCAGACATGGGAGTACTCCCCGGACTACGCCATCCGCTCGTGGTTCTACATCTTGCTCCACTCGCTTCCTGCATGGCTTGCGAGCAAAGCCTTTCCCTTTGACAAGGTATCTACTAACTCACGTGGACTCATTCAAAGCTTTTCATAAGACTGACTTGGCTCTGAACTTCCCATTTCCAGAGACCTGGCTTTTTCGCAATCAGGGCTATGCTGGCGTTCCTGTCCTCTTACACGGAAGCAAAACTCTACCGCGCCATCGCCGATCACATTAACGCGCGTGCGGCTCGCTATTACCTGAGCATGTCTCTCTTCAGTGCCGCTATGTGGACTGCCAGCTCAGGTGAGCAATCTGATCTGGATCGAGTCCACCTTCACCTAAAATTATTGGTATTCTTTCTGACCCCCTTCATTCGAACTCTATGTCCTCAGCCTATCTCCCGTCTGCATTTGCGATGCAAGCTATCACCCTGGCCTATTCTTACGTCCTCGAACCCGTGTCCTCCAAAGCTTTTAGCGGGAGACGGACATTCTTCTCGTGTCTCTTCTTCGTCATCGCTACTGTGACCGGCTGGCCCTTTGTAGGCGTGTTAGCCTTGCCCTTTGCGTTCGAGGAGCTCAGTCTGTACGGTGATGACGAGGTGATGCCAGCCTCTCGACCGGGATGGGCCGCCTCTCGGTTCAACCGCCTCTTCGTGTGCGGCCTCGGCTGCTTGATCCTCATCTCGGCACCGCTGGTCTTGGTCGACTGGCTCGCGTATGGGAAACTACTCTTTGTTCCTCTCAACATCGTCCTCTACAACGTGTTCCCCGAGAAATTTGGTAGCGGCGGTGGCCCCGAACTCTACGGTACCGAACCACCACATTTCTACCTGCTCAACCTGCTGCTGAACTTCAACATCGTCTTCATCCTCGCCCTACTTGCCATCCCTCTCGTCCTCCTCACCAGCCGATTCTCTAAGAACAGAGGCGTCCGACTCGGCCAAAAGATCCGCCTCGCCAACCAGACCCCATCTGCCCAATTACTCATTATCCGTCTCGTGCCTGTCTACGCCTGGATAGCCCTCATGTCCAAGCAATCTCACAAGGAGGAACGATTCATGCAGCCCATCTACACCCTCATCTCATTCAATGCTGCCGTCTCCCTTTCATTGATCAGAGGCTGGATGGAAGATATTTTTGTACACCTCACTTCGTCTCCTTACAGGGCAAGCATATTTCCACATCACACGTTAAGCTTTTTCTCCCTTGCTCACAAAGATGTCTTGTTTACATTCTCAACAGGCAGGACGAACGAGCATCTTTTCTACGTTTACACGAACGGTGATCTTGACTAGCTCGTGTATTGCCGTTGCCCGGATTCTAGCCCTGCAAAACTACTACCATGCGCCGCTGGACTTGATGTTCCATTTCCAATACAACGAGCTACCGGTACGGGCGATCCAAACGCATCCAGCCGAGTACGCCAACCTGCGTCTGAACACCTCTCAGCCGATCCTGGAGGCGATTGAGCATGCGGAAACGACGGTGGATCTGGGGCCGCTGGCGAAGGAGAAGCTGACGCTCTGTCTCGGCGAGAGCTGGTTCCGCTTCCCCACCCAGTTCCTCGTCCCCGACCCCATTAACGTGGAGTTTGTCAAGACGGGCCCATTCGCCGGTATCCTACCCTCCAAGTTCCCCAGCTTGCCCACCAAGGGTCAGTTCGATGGTACCCGTCAAGAGAAACTGAACCCGCAGCAGCCCCGCTCTTCCAATCCCCTGAGCGAGTGGCTGTGGAGACGCAAAGGGACGCGGACAAACGGTGGCAAGTTCAACACGGAAAACAAGGAGGAGATGAATCGCTATGTAAGTGTTTTTTTTTTTTGCAGGATTCTCGTGCGGCTCGGGCTCCTGGTACCATAAACTGACTGTGAGGGGAGCTCGTCGGGAATGTAGGTAAACCCGCAGACGGAATGCGACTACGCGGTGGGCCTGAACTACCCGCACCGGCGCGCGGGGTGGCGCGGCGGCGAGTTCGAGGACCCGCAGAGCTGGGAGCCCCGACATTGTGTCCCCATGCTCGATGCCCAACACACCCCCACCTGGGCCAGGACTATCTGGCTGCCTCTCTCCTGGTGGTCCGACGCCCATGTCGGCAACCGTAAAGGCAAACTCAGCTTCGGCGAACTCTGTCTCTACAAACGTACTCCCCGCTCTTGAGCCGCTCCTTCCCTGCTTTTGTGGCCCGTATCTCTCGGTTTCCTTTTTCTCTCGCGGTCGATGGCTCTCGAGTTCTGTGTATCTTTACTACATATATCTATATCCCCGTGTCGAAAGCCCCCCTCTCTAGCTCCTTTTCTTTCCTTGTGTCATTCAGTGATTTTTTTTTTTTTTAAAAAAAAACGTCGTTCTCAATCTAAACACTTCCAACCAATACAAAAAAGTGGATTTCGATGAAAACAAGACTCGTATTGAGTTGCTAAACACATTCGACCTGGGTTGTGTGTTCTTTTTTTTTGGGGGGGGGGGCTCTTTTCTTTCCGCCAGTCTACTGCAAACAAACAACAAACAAAAAACGTCCAACAAGATGAATGGAGTGGTATGGTGGGGACAGACCAGCGGGTGGTATGTATGTACTTGTCGATATAGCGCTTGAGATCCCAAGCGTTCTCCTGGTTTCCATCATACAAATGAGGTTCTTTGAAGAGATACTTGTATCCTTCTTCTTCCAATCATGAACAAGTTGCTTTATGAAAAAATTAATGAAGGTGTCTACTATTTTGTCAAATTCTCAGAAAGAGAGTTGATCGTACACCACCGGGCCAACCCGACGTGGGTCCACCGGCGAAATTTACGTTGGTCCAACGGTAGATTTTTGCAGGCTGACCACCGTTGGTCTACCATTTTGAGGTCATCACCAAAAGCGGGCACCGTAGCATGATGGATGGTCCTACCGCCTCACAGCGAGCGTCCAACGGAGCCCCGACTGCCCCCTACCGTGACGTGAGTATGTGTCAGGTTGACCCAACGTCTGTCAAGGGTTAGGTCATCGTCTGGAGGAGGTGAGGCCAACGTAGGGACTACCCTGTAAGGTGTTGTATGGGTTATCAACTTTCTTTATTTTATATTTCATAATTCTATCTTCCATTCTACGTCATAGCTCATTTCTATTTCACTATTCCGTTCACATGTCACATCCATAACATTTCCAATATTGTAATTTTCATTCTCTCATCTCATTTCATCTACAACATAAAACACAAAGGCTAGACAGATGTATTTCCCCATCGAGTCTCATCTGTCTATCCTTATAGGTTAAAAGCTACGCTCTACCATGTCAGGTCCGAAGAGAAACCAATCAAAAGGCAAATCGACAGAAAGGGTACATACCCCAGAGATAAGATCCTCGTCGCCATTGATCGCAGAACCGCCATCATCCGTCCACTCTCGCGACGATCTGGCGACGCAGTTACACCGGCTGGAAACCCGATACAAGGCCACACTCAGATCAAGCGACGAAGCCAGAACCGTTGCGGAGGCCACAAACAAACGAATGCTGGATGTTGAGAAACAAATCGGACACATGGTGGACGCAATCAACGGCATCACCGACAGCGTCAATGCCCTCCAAAATGCATCTCAACCTATTCCAACCTCCAGCAGGATACACACAACATCCAAACCCCCCGTCAAACTGGAAGATACCGACACCCCCAAGTATTCCTTCCACATGAAGAATTTCCTCAAAGACCCCATGGCTTTACACCGCTCTATACACTCCGACATTGAATACCTTAAATTCAATGGCGAAAATTTCACCGCCTGGGAACGGCAACTCAACACCACCCTCGAATTTGTGTTCCACAAAGTCGACTTCCTAAACAAGGACGGATGGCCTTTGCTAAATCCCGATCAGCGCCCGTCGGTCACCATACTACTGCGATCATCCATCGACAAGGTCCTATCAACCGCTGTGACCGGGGGCAAGACCCCATCCGAGATCTACAAGTTGATTTGTGACCGTTGCAAGCGATGCGATAGACAGCATAAACTTTCAATCGTTCACCAACTCGCCGATCTTACCACATCCGAGCGAACAACGTCAAACTCCCACTTCCTCCAACAATTCCAGGAATTTTACGTTGAAATCAAACAAAAGAACATCAACATCGATGAACTCATGGGTTTAATCCTACAAACAATTGTAAAACCCCCCTCCAATGTTGACGAACACACATTCAGAAACAACCTAAATCACCGCCTCAACACGCTTACGGAAACACCAACTTTCAACCGTGTATGCCAGGAACTCACCCAAATCGAAGGAGAGCTCATGTCTGGATCTTCGTCTAAGAACCCAATCATGATCAATCGCACTCAACCCAACCCTTACCAAAAAGGGAAAACCCAAAACCAACCCGCCCCCTCCCCAACGACAGGAAAAGGTTCCACATGCAACTACTGCAATTGGAACGGTCACTGGGTCTTGAACTGCCGCACCCTAATACGTGATGTCAATGCCGGAAACATCAAAATGAAGACCTCCACCCCGAACAACCCTACTCCCACTAATGTGCGAGTACGAGCCATCGATGCCACGGCCAACCCAAGCGATACAGTACTTATCGACTCTGGGGCCTCGGCTTGTGTAAGCGGAGACTCTCCATACTTCCATCTTGAATCCAGGCTGACCAAGCCTATACCCGTTCTGTTGGCCTCCCGGAAATCAAATATGACCTTGACTGGTGTCGGCAGTCTGAAGATCCCCACCCCTAATGGTACGATTCGCATCAAAAACGTCTACCATCACCCTTCCATCCCGTATGTGATCCTCTCCCTTGGTATCCTAACGTCACATGAATTACGACTGGTTTTTGACCAACATTGCGGTCTGACTTTAATCCATTTTCATCGCAAATTCCAGACCACGTTCTCCAACAACTGCTGGACGTTAGTCACCTTGCCCAAAACCCCATCCATCCCCTCCACCACCAAACCCAACCCATCGGACATTGTTATCTCTTCCATGACCAACAAAGTCTCCATGGACTGTGTAAAGTGGCACGAAAGACTTGGTCATGCCAACGACAAAATAGTCCAACAGTTCATCAAACGCTTTGTACCCGAAAAACTGCGACCAGAATGGAAGCCATTCTTCTGCAAGAAATGCGTCCTTGCTAAAGCTACAGGTCATCGTTTCCTCCCACCTTCCATTGTCCCAAAAGATTCCCCCCTCGATCTCTTTGTATCGGACGTCATGGGCCCTTTTGACCCCAACGTTAATGGTTTTAAATTCACTGTCACTCTACGTGACCATGCTTCGATGTTCACCTTCGTTTCTCCAATCCACGCCAAAGCCGATGTCCCTGAGCGTCTCAGGGTCTGGTTTGAAGTTATCCACAACCACCATGGTCGTTACCCCAAATACCTCCGGTGCAATAATGGTGGCGAGTTTGTATCGAAACGTTTCGAGACTATGCTAGCCGAACGCGGCATCCTCTTAGTCACATCTGCGCCTTATCACCCCGAGGAAAACGGCAAGGCAGAACGTGTTAATCGCACCATCAATGACATGGCTAGAGTGATGCTCAACAACTCTGGCCTCCCTTTTGAGTTCTGGAGCTATGCGCAGCAAACAGCAGCCTACCTACATAACAGGATCCCACACTCCCGCATCTCCCCCAAGACACCCATTGAAATCCTATTCAACCAGAAACCCACACCGGATTTTATCTTCCCATTCGGTGCCCGCGCGCTAGTTTTCCGCCCTTCCGAGAAAAGAAACAACAAATTCTCTGATCATGCCGACGAAGCATATCTCATCGGTTATCCACCATCCGGCAAAGGATGGCTCTTCTACCATAAACAACTCCGAACCATCATACAGTCCGCAGATGCCGTCTTCCCCGAATTTCAACAATTACCCGTGTCAGGATTTGACACTGTTGCTCAGAATATATCCCTCGAACTCCACAACCTGACACTTGGCCAAGAACCCACCGACAAAATTGCAGCCGCCCAAGACCTCGCGGTCCAGTCACTCCCAGTCCGACCCGACGTTGCTATCCCCAGCAATATACACCAGGCGTTGTCTGGACATGATAGCAACCGGTGGCGTCAGGCAGCGGAGGCTGAACTCGACCAGCTTGAGAAACTTGGGGTTTGGACTGTAGTCAAACCAAAGAAGGGGGTCAAGGTCATCGGTGCCCGCTGGGTTTTCGCACTCAAACGGAACCCTGCAGGCGCAATATCCAAGTTCAAGGCTTGATACGTCGCACGGGGTTTCAACCAACGACCTGGTCAAGACTGCGGCGACACCTACGCCCCAACCGCCTCATTAGCCACACTCCGACTACTCTTATCAATATCCGTCCAGAGGGGTTACACTACCCAATCTTTCGATGTAAGCTCCGCCTACCTCTACAGCCCGATTGATGAAGAAGTCTATGTTAAACCTCCTACCAAACTACGCCCCGATCTCAAAGGAAAAGTCCTTCGATTGAAGAAAGCTTTGTACAGCACCAAGCAAGCGGGACGCTGCTGGTGGCTACACTTCAAATCCATCCTCAAATCTCTCCATTTCTCCGTATCCGAAGTCGAATCCTCCCTCTACGTTTACAAACGAGACAATGTATCCATCTACATATGGATGCACGTCGACGACGGCCTAGTAGTCAGCAACTCACCCTCTGCCATCGACGACCTCAGATCCAAACTGACCGACCACCTTGAAGTCAAATGGTGCCCTTCTGTCGACCAAATCGTTGGTCTGAACGTTTGCCATGACAACACTGGGATTTACCTCGAACAACACCTCCTCGCCACCCAAGTGACCAGTACCTACACCCGTTGTACAGTACACCAAAACACTCCACTCCCCGATATCTCCCTTGTCACCTCCACCTCCCCTCCCATCGATACCAGCACCTTCCGCTCCGTGTTGGGGTCCTTGATGTACCTCGCGTGTGGCACTCGCCCCAACATCTCGTACGCCGTCAACCTCCTCGCCCGCTTCAGCCAAAACCCATCAGACACCCACTGGACCGCCCTGGACCACCTCATTGGATACATCTGGAAGAACCCACGCAAGGGTCTT
The DNA here is from genome assembly GCA_002873125.1 of Puccinia coronata f. sp. avenae. NCBI lineage: Eukaryota > Fungi > Basidiomycota > Pucciniomycetes > Pucciniales > Pucciniaceae > Puccinia > Puccinia coronata. The sequence goes on along the minus strand of PGCI01000258.1, from coordinate 15,255 downwards.
ACATTCACGCCTGGGGATGCTTCTGTGAAACTGTATGTTGATGCAGGGTGGGGGGGCGAACACAAGCGGTCGACCACGGGTTTCCTTCTGCAGCACTACGGCAACCCTATCACCTGGGGATCCAAGAGGCAAGACGTGGTGGCCATGTCGACTTGCGCGGCTGAATACGTTGCTTTATCCATCGCTACACAACATCTCGCCAACTTGAAAATTGTATTGGACGACATTGACCCGGTTACCACATACGAGATTCTTTGCGATAATCAAGCCGCTGTTCTTGTCGCAACCGACAATGCATCACGCAAGAAGACACAATATCTCCAGCAAGCATTTTATTTCGTCAACGACTTTGTCCGACGGAACAAAGTGAACTTGTACTGGATATCTAACTCCAAACAACTCGCCGATGTGTTCACCAAACGTCTCGCTGCAAACAAACACCGTGAAGCCACATCTGCCATAAACCAAGTCGAAATCCCTTCTAAATTTTTTCCTGTTCCCTAATTTTTTTCTCTCTCTCTCTATTTTTTTTGCTTCCCGATATCATTTTTTTCTCCTTCTTCTCATTTATAATTTTCCTCTTTTTGTCTAAAACTAATAAAATAAATAAAAGTTGGAGGGGGCTGTAAGGTGTTGTATGGGTTATCAACTTTCTTTATTTTATATTTCATAATTCTATCTTCCATTCTACGTCATAGCTCATTTCTATTTCACTATTCCGTTCACATGTCACATCCATAACATTTCCAATATTGTAATTTTCATTCTCTCATCTCATTTCATCTACAACATAAAACACAAACGCTAGACAGATGTATTTCCCCATCGAGTCTCATCTGTCTATCCTTATATACCCAAGCAAAGTCCGGACAGGCGAAGGAAACAGTGTGTGGTGCAGGGTTTATTTATCCGTCGGATCTTGTCCAGATTGTGATCCGGACTTTTTTGTCTGAGCAATCCGATTTGCATTTCTGCTCTGGTTTTTTTTTTTCATTCCCACTATTTAATAGATATTATTCATTTATTTACATTTTGACTGAATTTTGATCCCCGAGGAAGCGACCACTCATTACCAATGGGGCGCTCAAGCGCTACAGATTTTAGCACATCAATGAGAGACATAAGAGTAAAGGTAACGATCGAGAAAACTGAGATAGATACAAAGGTTGATTGCCTTGAGAGAAAAAAGTGTACATGTTGTCAATGAAAGCGATTACGCCTACTGCTGGCTCCGTTGTGTTGAGGAAAAAAACCGTGGTTACTACGGGCACCGCCGTTTGATCTACCCTGAGCTCTTTGGGACAAGTTATCTTCAGTGCGGCGTTCCCTGGCAATAATGATGTGATCCTTGATCTCTTCTTCGGTGGGCATCACTATGGCATCCGGTGGAAGTTGATCATAAGTCGTATTGCCCATACCAAACAATGCGGCATCCTTATCAAGGATCAACTCCGACCACCTGATGAACCGTTCCACACCACAATACATGTAATTAGTTGTGAATCAAAATTCAAGCAGAGGAATCCACTTACGAAAAAAAATAATCCATGCTCTTTTGTTGGAGCATTAATAACTGCCGGTCAATCACGCCCCATTGCGCGGCCCGAGTATTTTGTCCACTCTGGTGATAAGCAATGGTCTCCATTCGCAGATAAGCAAACCTGACTAATACCTGGGTATCGACTGGGGATTTCTGTGTAAAGGTACTGGTATAAGGTAGGCGCTTCTTGATCTAAAAGAAGAAATCAATCAGTTCATATCAAAATTGTACCGGTGGAAGATGAAGTTGATTCAAAGGGTTACTCACATGTGCATAGAGCTGATTCATGTTGGGAATCGGTCCTTCTAACCTCCTGTAGATGCTGTTGATCACGACGTTTTTCATCAACTACAAAACCCAAATGCAGTTGAATAAACATTACACCAGCAGAGATCATGATATTCTAAATGACAACTGACACAGCCACGAAGGATGCCTTTGTTGGTTTTGATGAAGTTGCGGGCAAGTTTATCCACCATCGATACCGCCTGAGGATTTGGGTTCCTTTGGTTATACCCCGGTGGAAGAAAGTTGGCCTTGTCTGCATTGGAAAGCATGGCTACCCATTGCTGTCATAAAATTCAAGTAAGTGAAATCCAATTGCATTGTATCAAGCAGAAGGGGGCATTGATTCACTCACTTTCATCATCCGTACAAGCGAAAGATCAATAACCTTGCTATCAGCGGGTACATGCTCCAGATTGTAAGTTTGAACTTGTGCATCCGTCAGGGTTTGCCGTATGAAGTTCTTCAACTGGTTCTATGAAACAGAAAGAAAAGGTGAAGATACACTCACTCACAATTATCACGTCAAACACTCAATTTTTTTTAAAAAAAAAACTCACTTTGAATGCTTGACCAAACTGAAAGTCAGATATATTAGACAATGGCTGACTCGGAAAAACTCCAGGAGCCAGGTTCACGTCTTGATTGCAATGATTGCCTGTTGGATTACGAGCGGTATTTCCATTTGGTTGGCGGGATAAGGAAGCATAGACCATGGCAGCTTCCCTATTTGCAGGAGACATCTGTAAAGAGAATGGTTATCAATCTCGCTTTGTACCATTGTAAGTTGAGATTTAAAAGACGTGAAGGACATGCCTTAAGTATTGTTTGGCCCAATTCAGCCTCGGCTGGGCCCAATCTAAACATCCTCTGAAGCTTAGAATGATCCACGTCATCGGTATTTCCTTGAGGGGCAGGTATTTCGTTGTTGGATGAACTCGTTGGAAAGAGGTTTGTTAATGGTGAGGGGGGAGTAGGATAATCGTCTGGGATAAATAATGGTGGGAGGAGAGTAGAGGAATCCACTGGTTCAACAGGGCCAAAGTCAAGTCCGCTGGTGTCACTGTCACTGGCGTCGTCGTTGTCGTTGTTGTTGTTGTTGTTGTTGTCGTTGTTGTTGTCGTTGTTGTTGTCGTTGTTGTTGTCGTTGTTGTTGTTGTTGTTGTTGTTGTTGTTGTTGTTGTTGTTGTTGTTGTCTTCATTGTCGTCTTCTCCAATTGCGTCTTCATCACTTTGGTGCAGAACATTAGTTGAGTCAGTTGATAATTGAACTGGCACCAGCGATCTACCTGTCCCTCCTTGATCGATCTCCCTTTGCTTTTGATTGTTGTTTTCTTGACGGATGTGTTTCGGAACTTGTATCACACAGACAGGGTGTATGGCATTGGTGCATGAGGGCAAAAGGAATATTAAAAATTGAAAGAGCTCACCTAATCGCTCGTGTGCCTTGACAACACGTGGGGCAGGTGGCTTAGCAATACGTGGGACAGGTGCCTTGGCAACACGTGGGACAGGTGCCTTCATAGCTCGTGGGGCAGAGGCTTTTGCCACACTTGGGGCAGCACGTTTTTGAGGAGTCATAGTGGGCAAGCGCTGGGCATTGGGAGGGGGAATGGCATAACTTACTCCCGCCAAACGATTGGTGGCTGAGGAGACAGGGATGGATGCGCAAGGCTGTTGTTGATTGTTTGGTTGACGCTGTGGTGGGAAATTGGGTCGGCCATGATGATCACCAGGTCGAGGGTTAGGCAAGGCAATGTGGTGACCAGGTTGCAAAGCTGAAATGATTTGATGGTTATCATTGTTATGGTTAATGTGATAGTTGCTGTAGTTATGATTCATCTGATACTCCGGGTGGTTGATGGCAGTTTGGTAGGTTGAACAAGGAGTCGATAAAAACTGCGATGATTGAGGAGTTATCCATTGGTTAGCACACTCATCATTTACTTGACCTGACATTGTGCTGAGAAGACTCCAATAGAATGGGAGCAAGAAAAATATCCCGGAAAGGAAGGAAGTGATGGAAGTGGGAGATCCTGAAGATGTTGCAAGGAGGAGGAGTTTGGAAAACCACATTAAATACTCTGGTTTAATTCAAAGCCACGGGGGTTTTGAACTTTGCGGTAATTTTGTTGGACCATTTTTTGTTTGTCTTTACTTTTTTTACCCCAACACAACCAACACCAAAAAATACCAAAGAGGAAAACTAGTGAAATGGAAGAGGGTGAGTGTTTTGTAGTCTTTCTTTGGGTTCCAACTGGATTTACTTTGGCTTGTACAAACCACTTACGTTTTTTATCCAGGATTTACCCAGTGGAACTCAAATAAAGGCACCTCGTATACTTGTAATCACTGTGGACCTCGGCTGATGCAAGAAAAACAGAAGAAACGACACTTACAATCAGCAGCACATAAACGTCGAGTGCAAAATCAGATTGATAATGATAACACACCATTTGGTCCCGGACATGTGGTGATTCCCGCAATTCCTGATTCACCTCATTCACCACCACCAGATGATCTTGTAGTCGAGTCTTCCAATTTCACCTTGGCCAATGAGTTGGATCCCGAACCGACGCTTGTATCTAACAATATTGCTCTAGCAATTGACGGAATGATTGGCAATACGTATTTCGAAATGGAATTTGGTGAAGAAGGAACAAATGTCGAGTATTGTGGAATCGATCACAATAGCTGGATGGAGTATGAGATGGAGCGCATTCGTGAGGATCTAAGCTTGGACGACCCTGCAGATGAGACTTTGATAGAGTCAGCGAGCAATCAGTGGCTTCCATTCAAGAACAAGATGGTGAGATGAGATGAGAAGGTTGATTAAAAATAAAAGGAAAATGTACTGACTGAATACCCAAAATGCGTGTCTAGGATCTGGTTGGATCACTCTTGGTAGGATATACGCGAAACTTAGTCTCCAGGACATTATTCGACCAGATGCGGTCTATACTCAACAGCTTATGTCAGCTGCAGATCCCCGCCTGGTCTACAGTTCGCCGCTCACAGCAACGCATAAGGGATCATCTCAACATGGAAATCAAAACGCAACCAAGTGTTTGGGGTATGCCTTGTGCAACCTTGAGCTCCAAGTGTGCCCTTCGGAACGTAAGTAATTTATCTGAATTCCATTAATTTTAAATTTATCTCCACCATCAACTGATCTGTGATGTCCCATTTCCAACATCCAGGAGTTATCTAACCCGCTCGTGGCGCCATTCATTGATTTCTATCCGATTGATTTGCAAGGCCGTGATCTGTTCAAGCTCTCTCAGTGCCAAAAGTGGCTCGACCTACCTTCACAATTACGTCCACAGATGTGTGTCAACAACACAAAGCACTATTACATCTTCGAACCGGTTCAAACCTCTTTGAATGTTCTCGTGGTCCCAATCTTTTTCTACATCCTGAATTCAGAACTTTGCGCAAAATGCATTCGCCCAACAATCAAAGATCCCTTCCAAATAATCATTCCCGGATCAATCCATTTCAGTGATCCACGACTCATTGTGATCCCAGTGAAGCAGTTCTCCCAAGAATATACAACAATCAAGCTGAACAACCGACTACTTTCTACACTTTGCAATGACGAAATTTTTGAAGATCAAGAAGCTTACCCAAATCGAGTTCAACTTCCAAATCCTTGGAGAATCAAAGCTGCCGGCAAAATTATCAGAAATATGCCGATAATGTTGTATTCCGATGATACCTCTGGAAACGTTTCAAAACGTTGGAATAAACACATATCTTTTTACTTCACACTGGCCGGCCTTGAACCACGTTTATCTAATCAAGAATTCAATTGCCACTTCCTGACGACATCAAACCGCGCGGGGGTATTAGAATTATCTGAAATGGTTATTAATGAATTGAAGTTAGTTCTTGAGTTTTTATCAGGCTTTCTCGATTTGGATCAAAATTAGCTCATGTTTTCCCAACAGTTCAATTACTACAGATGGATGTGAAGGTTACGATGTTTCAATATCCCAGGAAGTTCTAATTACGAGTAGTGTATTGGCTTTTCTCGGCGATTCACCCATGCATGCCGAAGTAACCAATACTCCCTTACCTAATAATAGCCTCAATCCATGTCGGATGTGCAATTTGTCGGTAACAACTCAGGCAAAAAAACATTCGAAACAGTATCTTCACGACTTTCTACAGATTAGCCAAGATGGGAACGAGAAGTTGAATGATACAAGAGTGTGGACAAAGGATATTGAGGCCGCATACGACCTATTTGATATTGGTTTCTACTCGACAAAGAAGGAATACATGCGCATGGGGAAAATTTACGGTGTCAAGGATCGGATCAACGAGAAATTTGTCGAAAGTAGAAAAAATGCTTTGGTTCAAGCAAAAGTCAGCTCTCTGCTCAAAGAAGATTCCACACGTTTGTTCAACCCTTTTCTGAAACTCGAAGGTATTTTTCCCTTTCTATTTATCTTCAATTCAACTGTATCAATAATGAGCAAGCACACTGATTTTCTTTCCTGTCCATTGAATGTTTAAAATAGGATTTGATGGGAGTCAAGACACTCTGGTGGAAATTCTCCATGTCGTTCTGCTTGGGATTGTGAAGTACTTATTACGGGACTTTATGGCGCACCTGAGCAAGGCCAATAAAAATATACTAGCTGGATATCTCGAATCCTTCAACACCGCCTCTCTGAATCTACCAGCTTTGCAACCCAAGTATCTAACAACCCACGTGAGGTCTCTCGTTGGAAAGGAATTCAAAATTTTTCTCCAAGCCGCTCCTTTTGTTCTATTTCAATTTATGAATGACGCTGAAAGAGCTCTGTGGCTGACTCTATCACATCTCTCTACGTATGTGTTTCAGACACACATTCACAACATGACCACATTTCAAAACGATCTCAAGACACATATCTCGATCTTCATGCACCACCTTGTCAAGTCAAACGCACAATGGATCAACAAGCCTAAGTTCCACATGCTCACACATCTTCCGGCCTCTATATTGCGCTTTGGTCTGGCCCCATTATTTGCAACCAAAAAATTCGAATCCTACAATGGTATCCTCAGAAATGCCTCAACACATTCCAACCGACTAGCTCCAGGACGCGACATTGCCATCAAGTTCGGCAATTTCCATGCGTTAAGGTCCGTTTTATCTGGAGGAGTTTCATACAATCAGAAAACTCAGACCACTTCCAACGCATCCCCACAAGTCTTAAATATATTTCAGAACACGCCTTCAATTCAAAATTCCATGGGATATGACACTGCAAGTTACCAGTTTGCAAAACAATTCCCCTTTGAAAGCCCAGTCCACCAACCCACCGATGAACTTCCAATACCACCTTCCTTGAGAACACAATTCCCCTCACTAGAATTTTGCCAAATAAACTGTCTACAGTTGAATAGAAACGAGCGAATCCGCAATGGTCATTTTGTCTTGGTTGGTATCTTGTTTTCTACTTCACTGATATTCTTATCTCGTTGCTTGTCCCAGCTAAACTCCATTAACCATTTTTGATCCAGATCAAATCATCAAACGTCGCTGAATACATTGGATGTGTTAACTCAATATGGAACACCAGCACAATGTTTGTTGTGTTTCTCACCAAGATGAAAGACGCAGGGGTCAATCCTTACTATGGCATGCAACAGTTTTCCAAAACAAATGCAGCCAGTTTTGTTCTCTCAACGGTAAGCACAATTCTTATCATTTATTAACGTCCTTTCATCTTAACATATGGTCATTTTATTAGGACATCATTGCAACATTGAACCTCCAGCACAATTGCTTCAATGGAAAATGTCAGGTAAAAAAAAACAAACCCACTCAAGTCGAGAGGCAAGATATATCAATCCCAATTAACCAAGTCTGTCATACAAATGACGTTGACTTCATCTTAAACTCAGCTTCATTCCATGCTCCGGAGGAACATCGAAGAATGGCGCGATTGGCTATAAGGCCGATTCAGCCCAATGAACTGGTGGATGGGATAAATCAAGGCCATGAGACGTGGAACTTAAATCGCGAAGATTAGATTAACTAAATATGTAGCCATTTTTTTGTATTTTATTAGTGAACAACAAGATAGTGTCCTGCGCTTGGTGATGGATACAGTCTTTGTCTAACAATCCCTGGAGAGAAAATTTTTATCGCTTATGAAATAGATGTACTTTTTTGTTTTGTGTATTGGGGAACAACATGATTATCTACTGAGCTTGGAATGATGAAGATAACCCTAACAAACACTGGATAGAGAAAACAATCTTGTGTACTATGTTTATGCAGGTTCAGTCAGGCGGATGGCTTCTAAAGTTCCTGTAATAATCAAGGGGCTTGCCAATTTAAAACCTAAATTTTCTAATCTGCGTATTCCTAAACCCTTAAAGGCGCTCCAATGGAAGATCAAGTTCTTCTTCAGGAGCGCTTGAATCTGACGATCGTGAAAGTTGATCTTGCAGATTGTGAAGAACTCCTTCAACGTCAAATCTGGTGCGGGATTGATGGCGGGGTGAACTTCGGCAGCTTGAGTGTTGGCGGGGTGATAGGTGACAGCTTGATTGTTGGCGGGGGGATTGGCGATGGCGTGATTGTCAGCGGGGGGATTGGTGACAGCTTGGTGGGTGGCGGGTTGGTTGTCCATGGGTTGTTGGACGATGGCTTGAGGGAGGGCGGGTTCATGGGGGGTGGCCAATGGATCGGTGGTGGGTTGAGGGGCAGCTTGAAGCATGACAACCTCCGGCACAATGGTAATTGCCGGTGGTCGAAAGCCTTGTAAAATGATAATCTACACATGTCATCTCCCACATGAATCAGTTATGGCTCAGCGGCTTTTGTCCTCAAGGGAATTAGCCTGACCTCTTCTTCTGGCCTGTCCATTTTGACATCCACTTCGAATCGGCTACCGAGGGGGAAGGCGTGAGCGGCCTGAAGAAAAGCTTTGTGCTTGTCGCCCGATCGGGCCTCGGCGGTCCACGACTGGGACCCGTCGTGCTGGGTGATTCTGTAGAGCCATCGGATATGACGCGAGTCGGCGGCCTCGCTAAGAACTTGGCGGAGGTGGTACGCCGCAGGCGCAGCCGACCCGATTTCAATTATGATAGCGTTTGTGAACGCTCCGAACGTCATTGCCCCCTCCTCAAGCTCCATGCGGAGAGGGTGAGCCGCGTCGGCAATGATGTAATGGGTCTCCTCGCTGGCAAGGGACAATGGAGAGCCGGCTGGCGGCGAGGTGAAGGGATTTTCAAACCAAAGGGAGCATGTGAGCTCCACCTTGGTAAGCTGGGGAGGGGGGGTCGGGGTCGGGATCTGCTCGCTGAGAACAGAGACCTCGTCCTCCATCTTCATGGGAGGGGTGGACATGGTGGTGGTGTGGAGTCAAGTTTCTTGACCGCTGCCTTGCCCCAACTTGCATGGGGGTGCCATTGTGGTGGATCACCTACGTTGGTCTCACCGCCAGTCCTCCAGTTATCCACCCCAGCTTTTCACATGGGAGCTCAGAGGTGAGGATGACGGTGGAACGGCCCGTCATTACAACGGTGGCGGTTTGGCGCCTACCATGATCCAACGGCGGCTCACCCACTGGTGGTCCACCGCTCTCCAGACGGTGGTCCAACCAGGCGGTTAGTCCCACCGTTGTAAGACTGTTGGACCATTGTCGCGACAGTCCCAACGGTGGGACCAGGCTCGTTCCAACGATCCTGCGACCCTGCCGTCAAGCCACCGTTAATACAGTGGGGGCGCGGTGTGGAATACGCCCAACAGTGGTCCAACCAACCCCGATCAAGGGAGGTGGCCCGGTGGTGTATCACTAATGAACAAATCCATACATTTTTTTCCCCTCATTTCTTGTGAGTGATGATGCCCTGCTGATGATCTGGTGGATTTACAACCACAGTTCTTTTGGGTCATTCTGGCCTCAGAGTCAAGGACATCCTCTTCCGTATTGAATATCTGTTAGTTTACGGTGTTTATATAAACCGACAAGGGTGAATGTTGTAATCTTGAGTTGACAGCACATGTCACTACCCTCCTATGTATTTAAATATGTAGTAGTCCAAGAGGATTTCTTAATTTTCAGTGTGACTGGGTTTATCTTTTCTTCTCTTTGCTAAAGGAGTGTTTTGGAGGCATGTTCAAGTTTTGTTTTTAGGGCGGTACATAGAGATCAGAGGGGATTATGCAGCTCCAGATTTTGAGAGTAATGCCGACAGGTTTTCCCCCGTGAATTTAATTGAAGGATGTGATCTTATTACGATCCGTTGATGTTACATAGGCTGTTGAGCGGTGATGGAAGTGTTCTGAATGGAAGCGTGTTTTGGAAAGAAGTGTGTGTGTGTGTGTGTGCACTGGCACCTGATCAGTGGCTGCCGTATTGAGCTCACTAGTCAAAACATGCAACAACAGGGTTGAGTGCAGAGCACTGGTCCGCGGGTAATAAGCACAACAGGAGTCCACGACAGGGGCTGTGGCAAATACTTGACGCTTCATGAGCGACTACATAAATATGCGCTCAAGTCCGGCGAGTCCACGCATGAGTGTGACCTGTCGGAGTCCTCCCCGGCTGGTTGGTAGCGGCTTGCTTGCCCTTCATGGCCGGGTCTGGAATCCCGAAAGGACGAGGCGAAGGTTGGATGGAAGTACATACCAAGGGAATGGAACGACGGATTAGGCACTCTGCAAGGTTAAAGGTTAAACGCTATCAAGCTACATAAATAAATAAACCGCTGGCAGGGAGTTGTTGGAAGGGATGCTCACCAGAATAATCTCCGTCCTTTTCACACACAGCCACTGACATAAGCCAAATAGCACCGCAACAGATCGCACCCTCCGATCGACTGAAATATGTAAATAAATTAAATAAATCAATATTTCATCACACCACTCAAACGATCCCTGAGCCGACCAACACGAGGATTAAAGAACACCTGCTGACCAAAATAAAAATAAAATAAAAAACCAGCCAAAAACACTACATACTGCCCGCCATGAGCTCCTTCCTGAGCGATGCCAAGGCGAGGATACAGCACACTAACAAACTCTCGCTCGCCCCCAAGGACATCAAGAATCTCGCCGACATCATCTCCACGGAGAAGAACGTGCTTTCCGCGTAAGCTGGCCTGACCCTCCAGAAAATCACTCAAATCAAACTCACTAACACATGTTTTTTTCTCTCTTCTTCCTCTCGCTTGCAGATCATCCAAGCTGTCGGTTGACTATCGTAAGGCGGCCGAGGCACTGAAAGAATGGGGCCTCAGCGAGGGAGACGACCTGGCCGACATTCTGCCCAAGCTATCCATCCTGCTCTGCCATCTCGCCGATGCCCAGTCCCGCTTCTCTGATCACGACGGCACCTATCGTATGCATTTCAAAAGTATACGCATGCGCGAAGAGAGCCTCACAGCTTTGAAGAAGAGCAAGGAAACGGTTCAGACAAAAATCCCTGGATTGGAGAAAAAGGTTAGCATTAATCATGGTTCCCCTCAAAAAACAAAAAAAAAAACTGGGGCATTTTATTCTGCATATCTCAACAACTGTTCAAAAAAATACACGGCTGCTTCTTTTTTTATCATTTCAGATTACCAAGATGAGCAGCGAGAACAAGGACCTTCCGGTCCTCACTAGCCGACTCCAAGAAGCGCGTTCCGAGCTGATCAGTCTGGAGAACTCAGTCGCGATTGAGGAAGCGAGACTATCGGATTTTAAACGGGAGACTGTGCGTGAAGGACTGAGTCTGAGACTGGGTGCGATGCTGGAACTAGCCGAAAAGATGACGATAGTCTGCGAGTTTGGCAAAATGCTAACGGCCGAAGTACCGCTGGAACGAACGGCCCCAGGGGCAGCACGCACTGCCTACTGTGCCGCACAAAAAACCCAGGTTGTGGTCGAGGAGGCTCAGCGGTGCCTGACCGAAGTGGTGTTCAACCCGAACGCTTCTGCGGGCACTTTGAATCATGAGTCCTCCTCCTCAGAGATCCCCTCCTCTCAATCTCCCACCTCTGACTCCCAGCAGCCAATGACCCCTCGCCAGACTCAACAACCCCTTACCGACGTCTCCCAAGGCTTGCCCATGGAACTACCACCGTTATACTTCAGTGAAGCAGGAGCCGAGAATCCCATCAAACCTTCTGCTACCACCACCTCGCCAAGTAACATCATGTACAGCGCCCATCCCAATCATCAAGCTCTGCACACCCCACTCGACAATTACTCCTCGCTGCCCTACGTTTCCGAATCCGAGGCCCCACCCCATTCATACGCCAGCGCGCAAACATCTTTTACTAACCCAGAATCTCGTCCCAGTCCACCCTTGCCACCCTCCCTAACTCCAGGCACGTTCGCATCGCGTCTATCTAATAATCGACATCCATCTGATGTATCTGGCGAGGCACAAGATCGCTCACCCTACCTGAACAACGTGGTGTATCTACGAGGGACGAATGGCGCGCCTCCCTCGGCAGGACTGAGCAACCCGGCGGAGTCGATCGTTTCGCCCACTTCTCTGTACTCGCCTCCTTCGAGTGCGACGCCGTCAGAGGGACTGGCGCGGCCGCCGAATCGATACAGCCAACCGATGGGCCCCAGCAGTCCGCACCAATACCCGTCCAGCCTGACGTCTGCAGAGCTGCTCGCCAAGACTTCGTCGGGGTCCGGGCGGGGCGAGTCCGACGAGACGGTGGCTAACAACAAGAGTCGCTACTCTCCCCACCCGCGTGACCCGTCGATCGCCTCGGGCGTCTCCGGGCTACCTGCCAGCGAGGGCCGGACTACCAACGCCGGCGCCTTCAGACGCGCCGGCGCAAACCAGGTCGCCACGCCCCCCGGTAGCCAGGCCCGCTCCATCGGCTCCACCCAAGCTTTGCTTGCTACCGATGAAGCCCTCTCTACCGGCGCATCCACCCTCGTCCAGCCGTTGCAGATCAACAAACGGGATACCTCGTCCACGCTCGACCAGAGGTAGGTAGCCATTGCCCCTTTCTTCTTCTTTCGACTCTCCTCATCATCATCGTTTATCTCACTCCAGAACTGATATTTCCACTCTCATCCCATTCAGCTGGCGCAAGGAATCTTAATCCATTCACAACCTTCCCCGACCCTTCTCTCCACATTTTTCGATGGAGCTTGCTCGATTTTTTAACCATTACATCATAGACACTGTTTCGCTTTCTCATTTACTTAAGAAAAAGTCCTCCCGTCGTATCCCTATCTCTCTCTTTCTCTTTTGCCCTCCACCCTTTTCCTGCACCCATTGGTTCCCTGGTTTCCCTCCTCTTGTCTCTCGCTCTCTCTGCCTTTCTGTAACACGCCTTCAAATAGTTTCGTGTCCCCCCACTGCTCAGCCAGTTCTTCATGTAAAATATACATATATTTCCGTGCATTTATATCAGTTTATAATTCCCCTTGGCTTGGTCCCTCAAATAGCTCTGCATATTAGTCAGTCCACTCTATCCCATTTAGTGAACTTTTCTTAACACTCCATCGCAGGAATCTTGGGCTCAAAGGGCACGCTACTGTGTATCCATATTTGGTAGCTTTCTTTTCCGTTTTTTTTTTTTTCCCAAGCAAGCTGCTTATTGTGAGCTCGACGCTTTCTGTGTGTCAGTATTGCAGGAACGGTGTGGTGTTCCATTCCCGCTCCAATGCCAAAGAGGTACATTTCATATATTACAAGTTCACTTACAGGATGTACACTAGAACAGGATACAAGAGGAGGAATATCAGGGAGGAGTACAGAAGGAATCCGGAAGAATACACAATACACCAACATCACAGAATCAACAACAAGGAAGAGTTACACCAACAGCAAGCAGGAAATACGGACGATGGTAGCAGTACAAGGAGCGGACACAGGGGGGAGAAGGGGAAGAAGGACCAGGAGGAGGAGAGGCCTAGACCCTGAACAGGATGGAAGCTGGAAGGATTGGAAGAAAGAAGGTGTGATGGAAGGTGTTTCAGCCCCTGGATGGAAGAATAGAAGAAGGAGGAAGAACGGGCTGTATTGTACACAGTACAGGGGGGGAGTGGGCACAGAAATGATGTCATGCTGTGCAGATATGATGTCATGCTGTGCAGACATGAAGTCATGCTGTGCAGAAATGATGTCATGCTGTGCAGCAATGATGTCATGCTGTGCTGAAACCATAGCAACAAGGAGCAGGCTGTGCAGCTGACCAGTTCACCTGCAGCATAAATCCCTCAAAGGACCTTCCCTTGGAGCTAAATTCCCTCAACTTTTCCTATATAAGGAGGTCATTTCCCCACCACTGTTGTTTTCTTTTTCTTCAGCCACTTACTAAGAGAGTATAGTGTGTCTCACCAGTCAGCGAGTTAGTCATCAAGTGTAGTCATCAAGTGTAGTCATCAGTGTTATCAGTCAATAAGTCAATCAATCAGTTATCAACCCCAACAATAAAAACATTTCTCAAACCCCCCAATCAATCAACAAACAACCCAATCAATCAACAAACAAATCAATCAATCATCAACAAACTCAACAATCATCAACAATCACCTGCAATAGTCCAACACACCATTGCATTCACACATAATCAATCCCACGGTTCGATTATCCATATCATTAGTTATAAGCGGTCTACTCACATACAACAACGTATAAGGTCTAAGTCTGATTGAGATTGCTATACTTAGTAAACTTAATCTTGAAATCAGCCATTTCTCTTTTTATATTGATTTTAAGATTCCTTACAAAGGGTATAGTATTTATAAAGGGGCAGGCCAATAAACCACCCGTAAACTGACTGTTTTAGCCTTTCAACCTAACTCACCAGTTTATTTCCCCCAGCCGGATCTTTACCAAATATTATCATTTGTCCCACAGGAGTCCTACATCTGGTGTCCCAACAGTGGCCGATTTCCTTCAAATTAGATCAAATCCGTTGGTGTTTTGCGTGGATCACCTCGACTAATCCTGGATCAAGAAAACTCCGTGGACGTAGGCGAGGATAGATTTTGAATACGTGGCGCAGCGTGGATACGAGTCGAGCAGAAGAGTCAAGCCAGGAAGAATAGGATATCACCCAGCAGAAGATCAGTCAAGAATAAAACATCAAATCAGAAAAACACAATAAAATCAGAAAAACAAAATCAAAACCTTCCCAGCATGGATAAAACACTACAGGAAATGCAGGAAACATCAGAAAGGATGAAGGTACAGCAGGATAAAATGAATCAGTTTGAGGACTCCCTAAAAGAGATGCATGATATGATGGCTATGTTTTTAGAACAAAGCAAATCACCAAAAGACGTACCATTACCAGAAACACCATTGCGAAAAGGACGAACCCCTTGATTCACGACATCAACCCCATTCACAGGAAGAACAACTGGCTTGGACACGACCATTCAGGACGACGAAGAAAGTCTAATTGATTCATCAGAAGAGGAGGAACCTCAACCTACCAGGAACAGGTCATATCGA